>LQNS02278187.1:26706770-26725195 GCA_001587735.2 Parhyale hawaiensis | reverse complement strand
ACAGGAACTCCTGCTCTTTTTTCGCCCCATTCCTGGAAGAACGAACGACTTTCGTTAGAGACGAGGGGCACTTCTTGCAAGTTCCATGCATAACTACCTCAACAAACCATCATCAGCTTTTCTTGCTAGGCAACAGCTTCTTGTCTTCTCAGAGCGAGCGCGAATATTGACTTGAGCTCGCCTAATTTGTTTAATGAACAACCTTGCAACAAGGCAGCGCTGTGAGCTCGATTCGTGCACAACAGCTGGAGGTCATAAACTAAGTGTTCCCAGCAGTCTCCGACAATCTATTGGTATGAATGCGCACTTTGACTACAATATGCACTGGAGTTTGCTGAGCTCGGAGTAACAAAGAACTGATGAATTGAACGGTGGTGTAACGTGCAGTCTGGTAGTGCATGTTTTGGTGAAAGTTCCTTCAAGGATATATATAATCAATGCGCACGGTGTGCTGAAAAGTTCCTTTTTATCACCTGCGAAAGAAGTGAGAGAGGTGAAAATGTTTTCTTTGAAGATTTAAGTATATATATTTGAAAAGTTTGGTAGCAACCTCTCTCTTATACGAGTTTGGTTAAAAACAATGCCGAATTGTAGGTTTATTATATCTTTATTGAGATTCTCCAGCTGTCTTCGCTTAAAAACAATACTTCTGTCTTCGGTTAGGTGAAATACAATAGTTGTTCAGTGCTAAGTTCCTCGTACTGGTGTTGTTGTTCTGTGGCATTTTCCATTGTTGTACGTTACTGATGGTCATGCGACGCGTTTCGACCCGGCAGCGGTCATCTTCAGGCAGTTGATAGGATGCTGAGTGCGCTGAATGGTTGCATTAAAATCTGAATTCTTGGAAATTATTGGCATATAGAAGTAGACTGTGGAGCGTAAGCAGACTGGCGGACTCATGGGCGATTGGTTGATGGACTATGGTGGCTGACCAACTGATCGGTGGTGCAGCCGCTGATTCATGAGCTGAATTCTCCGTGTAGCTTTAATAACTTGTATATTCCAGTGGTTTGTTTATTGATAATTGGCTGCAGGCTTCGGATTAGGAAGGATTCTGTTATTTGTAGGCGCTGGTGATCTTTCTGCTGCTGTAATATTTTCGTTTCTGTAACGAGCATTTTTCGGGTCAAGCTTGTGTTGCGGTGCTGCTGAGTGTGCGTTTTGGGGCCCCCTGAGGTCAGATGTAGCGTTAACCGTCGGGATAATGTGCTGGTGGTCATGCCTATGCATGAAGTCTTCTGGAGCCTACAGTCCTCAGTTGAACAGGTATATTCATACACGAAGTTGGTGCATTTGAGGTTCGGTTTCACTGCATTCGGGTTGTTGCGCATTACTAGTGAGCTGATAGATGGGGTCTTATAATAAATGCAGAGTCGGCTGCGTTGATGCATCTTGTGTTGGTTCTTATGATGTTCTTCACTTTGCGTTCATCCGCTCGGTATGCTGTCGACATTTGGGTTTCACAGTAGATGTTGTGGGATGTTTCTGGACTTGCAACGTTGTTGTTTTCTTTGGTGTTTAGAGCGTTGTCGATGTAGCTGCGTAGGATTAATCGAATTGATGGTTGGATAAGCCAATTGTTGATGAGTGCTTGCTTGATATTGTTTGCAGCTTGATGGAAGTGACTCCAGGTGGATGATATTTTATAACTTCGATGGATTACTGCTCTGACGGTGTTGTTCTTATACCTCCGTGGACATTCGCTTTCAGCTTTGAGATATACTCCAGCGTTGGTTGGTTTCTGATAGAGTGATGCTATAAAGCGGTTAGTGCTGCTGTCGACTGAAACATCCAGAAAATTAATTTTATTATTGACACTTAGCTCATGCGTGAAGCTGAGTAAAGAAGAAGTTTCCAGTAGGGATTTAAATTCCTGCCGTTGCTGTAGGCTGTCGATGACCAAAAAGCAGTCGTCCACGTCTCGGCAGTATATGTTGTAGGTTTTTTGGTGGGATGGTTGTTGATAATTGTGTTTTCCAAGTGTAAAAGTTCCAAGTGGCGAAAGTTACTCCGAGCGGTGAGCCCATAGCGACTCCATCCTTTTGCAAGAACAGGATGCCATCGACGTGCGAGAAGGGCGATTTTGTAGTGCAGGCCTGAATTAGTTTCTTTAGAAGTCCGAGTTCGATGGGTGGTGGTGCGAAGAACTGCGAAAACCAAATATCGACAGCTTACCGAACGGATGAACGTATACTAAAGAACATCATAAGAACCAACACAAGATGCATCAACGCAGCCGACAGTTTAAAGCTCTGCATTTATTATAAGAACCCATCCATCAGCTCCCTAGTAATGCGCAATAACCCGAATGTAGTGAAACCCGACCTCAAACGCACCAATGTCGTGTATGAATATACCTTTTCAACTGGAGACTGTAGGCTCCAGAAGACTTCATGCATAGGCATGACCACCAACTCCTTATCCCGTCGGTTAACGCAACATCTGAACTCAGGAGGCCCCAAAACGCACACCCAGCAGCACCACAACGCAAGCTTGACTCGCGAAATGCTTGTTACAGGTACGAAAATATTACAGCAGCAGAAAGATCACCAGCGCCTACAAATAACAGAATCCATCCTAATACAAACCCTGCAGCCAATTATCAATAAACAAACCACTGGAACACACAGGTTATCAAGGCTACACGGAGAATTCAGCGCATGAATCAGCGGCTGCACCACCGATCAGTTGGTCAACCACCATAGTCCATCAACCAATCGCCCATGAGTCCGCCAGTCTGCTTACGCCCACAGTCTACTTCAATATGCTAATAATTTTCAGAAATTCAGATTTTAATGCAACCACTCAGCGCACTCAGCATCCTATCAACTGCCTAAAAATGACCAATGCCTGGTCGAGACGCGTCGCATGAACATCACTCACGTACAACAATGGAAAATGCCACAGAACAACAACACCAGTACGAGGAACTTAGCTCGGAACAACTATTGTATTTCACCTAACCGAAGATAGAAGTATTGTTTTTAAGCTAAGACAGCTGGAGAAACTCAATAAAGATATAATAAACCTACAATTCGGCATTGTTGTTAACAAGACGTATATATATTTGTATATAAATATATATATTTGTTTATCCACCTAATATAGGTAGAAGGAGTTAAACAATCTTCATAATTTTTTTGGTAGGGAGTATGGATGGTTGACCTAGAAGTGACGCATGCCAAAAACTAGGCCTATAGCTGGCCATCAAAAATGACTTTTGAATTGGCCCCAACCGCGGGTGATGGTCTTGCACCACGAGGCGTTCTTGCTTCATAGATATATTCAAAGGATTCAATCAATGTATGGGGTGTGCTGGAAGGTTCTGTTTTCAAGAATATCCTGAAAACACAGAATGAGTCTTTGGACTGTGCTTGGACGTTTTTGTCTTCAAGGACACCGAGAAAACATAGCGTCAATGCGCAGGATGTTTACAAGCTCCGCCCCACTTGATGCAAGGATTTGCGGCTCGCACGTCGTGTAAATTCATATGGGACGGGTTCTGCTGCCGATTGTCATCTGAGTTTGCTTGGCAGAGTGGTTCGTCGATGAGCATTAATGCTGGATGGTGTTGTACCTTCTGATCTGGCGCATCGTCGCAGGGTTGTTGGGGTCTGTTTTCGCTAGAAACTATATAATTGCCCAAGTCATCAACTGTCGGCTTTTCTTCTGGAGCCATTTATTCGGGTCAGGTATACTCGGCGAGTTTGCCTTGGAACCGGTACGATGCCGTACGGGCCAATACTCTCGTTCGATTTTTCCATCATGTGTGGATGTTTGGAATGGTCTTGATGGCTCTGCCTATGTTGGTGCGGGTATTGGCAGGTTTAAACAATCTGTAAACAGAGCTCTTTTGTGATCTCTGATCTTCTCTTTTTTTTTTTTGCTAGCAGGGCTGCTTGGGTGGGGGTTTGTTAACCTTATAAACTTTTCTCCGTTCTCACGTCGCCAGTCTATATAGTGTATCTTAATAATAATAATAATAATAACTAGCTGCACCCGTGAAAATGTCAAGGTCTGGCAGGGCTTTTCAGGTTGGACCCTGGAAATTCTACAGTAATGAACAAATGTTATCAAGTTTAATGGTATACTAAACTGCCAAAAAACCCGTTGGATGGTTACCATCATTTTTTCCGCAAGAGTAAAGGGTTATTAAACTGGTCATAGACACCGCGCTACTCGTTTCCGTTCACTCCTAGCTGTGTGGGTCACCATCACCAGCTATTTTGCTTTGAAAGCTATATTCAACACGGCCTGTGCGCAAGGGAAATATGTATATGTGGGACAAATTGTAAAATTGTATTGCCTGTATGGCCTTTAAATTTAACGTGCACAATCTTCATGCAGCCGAGCTCGACTCCATCTGCCGTATGATGGATACAACCGAACTGTATATCTAATTTTCTGCTACCTGTTGCTGATGAAGAGCGTAACACACGAAAGAATGTAGGAACAACGCTAATAATATTAAAGATAATAACTCGGTATCATAGATACTGATCATAACCGACGTCCGAACTGCACATTTTCACATCGAGTAGTGAGTGCGATTGTAAATTGCGGCACCGGCATTGCTCGTACTACTAAAGCTTCCTTTACCGATTTAGGTTTGGAATCCTTATAATTCTTCGGAAAAAAGAAAAAAATTAAAATAAAAGGGGAATGACAACGGCAGGTAGAAAGTAGCTCGGAAAAATCCATTAAGGTGAAAAAATAGACGGTTATGATTACAATGACTGTTATAACATGATTATGACAATCATTTTCATCTATCTCTTTGCTTTGGCTTATGTATTTGCTTAAAAATATGCTCGCATCAGATCCTTTTCCTGGCTTCCTACCTGACAAAATATGCCTCCTGTATTTCCACAAGAGTGCGTTTAAGGAATTGATGTCAATATCACCATTGAACCTTTGCAGGTTCTACACGGAATCCTTAATTTTAAGAGTACATTTGCGTATTTTATGTGCTTCTCGTACTTATGTTTCAGTATCTCTAGCATTTCATGCGTCTCGTGGACTTAAGCCTCGGTATCTGTAGCAGTTCCTGTGTTTCTTATACTAAAGGCGTGTCCGATGGGGTCGTCAAAGTCGATCTAAGCCAAGTCCGCTTGACTTGACTTGTTCGGACCTGCTGACAGGAATTTTTATTCTTCGTCACTTTGAATCGTGAATTAGGCGGAGCCTGGCACGATGGCCATCGTCGATTATACGATGGCGATGGTGTGTAGACCATCGCCATCGGAAAAACTACGATGTTACAATGGAACATTGCAAAAATCCATCGGCGATAGCGATGGTCCGATGGAAATCGTATCAAACAACCGGCGATGGCCATTTTCTCCATCGACGATGGTGTTATGAGGAAGAAATGGTCCGATGAAATGACTTAACATGCCATCGGCGATGGCATACGATGGGCATCGTCATCGGTTGTGCTTCCGATGCCGATGAAATAATGAAATAAGGCTAAAACTACAGAAAAACTCCCTTACGAGTTTGAAACATTCATTTTTTGGTGACACTGAAACAAGGATGGAGTTACAAAGTTTGTTTTAAAACATTTCCCAGATCTAACAATGTTAATTAATAACATGGGCATTACATTTCGCACCTTCTGTCAGCTAGGAATTGTATTACTGGTTTGAAAGTCGCACACAGGCCGAGGTTATAAGAGATGCTGCTTTTATTCGATGTTTGTGTCTGAGATGTTTGCATTTTTGAAACGTGTTAATGCGATGGTCCATCGCCGAGTGTGACGCCCTACGATGGCCATCGCCGACGGTTATTTCATCGTTGATCATCGCCGATGAAATTGGAGATTTTTGGTTCCGATGCCGATGGAGCGATGGTATTGCCATCGCCATCGTACCATCAATTTTGCCATCGTACCCTCGTAATATAATCGGAGATACCGACCTCAGGTATTAGGTGTTATAAGCAGCCCTATTATGTTGAACCGATCTGAAATTTAAATTTTACGAAGTAAAATTAAGTTGTTTGAAGTGTCCCAGATGACCAATTATCAGAAAACGCCTGAAATTCAACAAACAGATCGAAACCAGGGAACCTATCTGAAGCTTCTAACAAGTTAAGTCAAGTGTGCTTGGCTTGATCGACATTTACGTTCCAATCGACAGTGCCCTTAGTCGTCAGGTACATGCATCTGACCTCTTCATGTGCTTATTATACCCATCCTCCAGCAACTGTACCATATGATGTGCTTTTGTACCTCCGCACAGTACCCTCCGTGGCACATCTTCAAGAAGGACGGCGACAACGGTCCCGTTATCGCCCACACGGGCCTCATGTTCGACGTGCTGGACGAGCTCGGCCGACGTCTCAACTTCACGTGAGTGCCGAGGTCTAATTCTTCTGCCGGAGGCACTTAGTACAGTCGCACGCTCAACTAATGGGTGGATGTTCAGCTTGCACTTCAACTCGATTACACAGTGAAAGTCGGTTTCCAAGATGCCCTTGGAGAGTACTTACGGTGTACGACGTGCGGTGAACGATCATTCATAAGTTGATCATACGATTGTACAATGTTGTCCCGTTGTCAGTTATGATGCTAGTCAGTTAACTAAGCAATCGATTCGTCCACTACGACTGAAGTAGTCTAATCGGATCAGCTTTGCCTTGTCTGGAACTACAATCCAAAGTGTTAGAGTCATTACTTTCCAAGTGTTAATCGTCAAATTATTGCGCTTCATACGATAAAAAAAAGCTAACCCTGCTATGCAGTGATCGTTTCGCTATTTCAAAAATTTTCAGTTCACGATTCGATTCAGATTAGAAGTATCCAATATTCAATTGGCGTTTAAATTTGGAATCAATCATTTTGTTCTACAGGTACGAGGTGGTGCCTCCTGACGATGGTAAATGGGGTGTGAGAGACAGCCAGGGACAGTTCAACGGGATGATGGGGCAGGTCTCCAGGGGCGAGGTAAGATATACAGTCTTGGATCTTAGATACTGAAAATCATCACATCTAGTCAATAAAATGCATTGTTTAAGTGCATAGACGCATTCAGTAGAATTTTATTACGAGGTGGGCGTTTGTTGTTGCTTGCGGCCCTGTCACAGTTGTAAGACTAGAGCACTCTGAGAGCGCATACCTCCGCCAAGCGTGGCCACGTTAATGAAAAATTCAAAATTGGTTCTGAAACTAAGATTTCCACTTATCATCACAAAAATCCGACCCTTTGACAGTAATAGCAGCTTCTGTAATTTTCTTGAAGAGTTATGTTGTTGACCAACATTACTCAAAAAACAAAGTCATCGACCGATTACCACCAAAATTGGATCATTTACGTCTTCTAACCTTTCTAAAAATTCCTCTAAGTTTCGTAAGGATTTTTTTATAACTTTTTAAGTTATTTACTAAACAAATAATCAATCAAATACAGAGATAAACGAAAAAACCTATCACAAATATTTGTTCATTAATTTTTCGTGATATATATATCAGGCACGTGCCATGAGAATGTGGTCTGGGAAGGCATTATCAAAATATTTGAAGGAATGTGAAGAAAATTAAGGTATTGTGTTAACCAAAAAATTATATTTGGCTATTCGCAGAGGAAATCTATACTCTCTTCATAGTCGCAAAGAATCTGCTACTTTCTCATAGAAGTCGAAAGCTGTATTTTGGCCCAATTTCTTTAGTTTTTCTTTTTCAATAGATGTTACAGCAACTGATGCAAGCGTTTTATTAGTTACTCTGCTTCTAATGTAACTTTTCATCGTTTTTCGCTGCAGAAGTCGACCTCTCTAATTAGTTACTTTAGCTACAGAAATTTCACAGCCATGGGAAACGTTTGTTTCCCTAACGTAACAAAGTTGAAACTGATTTACCTCCCAGTCGCAGTCCATTGTAAATATTGCTCAAATTTGCTTCTTCACTTATAATGACGAAAAAGTTTCCATAGCTCTTTACAAAACATTCAAATGAATTCATATCAGCTACTCAAACAATATGAGATGAACTGTAACCTTTTGAAAACGGAAAATCCCACTGTTATGAATTTTTTTAATATGTTTGTTCGTACAATTGCTCAGAATATTCTTTTTTTTTTCTTCAATTAGAGTGCCTTTTAGATACGAGCGCAAGCTCTTTTTTTCGTACCGTACTCATTCACATGTCCCAACAACATTCGTTCTCTTCTTTCGTTTTAGATCGTTAAGTTCTGGAGTATCTTCAGCTAGCACTGAATACATATTCTGACAAATACTTTTTATTGTAATTGAAACCAAAATAAGATCTATATAACTAGTAAAAAACAGTCAATAAAACTTGAAAGCGCGACGCCCGAGCGCTGGCGCACACTGGCTACTGCACTAAATGCAAGGAGGTTTACTAGTTTATTAAACCTCCTTGCTCGGAGGCACACAGAATTCTGCCTTTACCGCCCCTCGGTTCTCAACGCTGCCGCTCTCTGCGACGGCACGTGCATCATACGATAATATCAGTAGCTTTCTCACAGTAATACGCAGGCAGAGGCAAATGATGCCTACCTGCCGTACAAAAATGCATTTTCCGCGTTATAAATGTACTAATTAAGGGTCATAATTATGTTGTTTTATGAAATGTAACTACTTGCTTCTTTCCTGCAGGGTGGCACTGCCTACCTTGCCTACCCTGACGGCACGTGCTTGATATATACTTAGCACCTCATATAAATTTCCTAAAAATCTGTCCATGAGTTTTACAGTTATGGTGCTAAGAAAAACAAGACAGACAAACAACAAACTGTAGCACGGATTTTCACCAAAAGTTATTCATCTATTACTCTTGAGCCAAAGAATCCCTGGAAACTTCGTAAAGATCCGTTAATAACTTTTGAGTTATTTAGGTGACAGACAGACAGACAGCCAAACTCAACAAAAGCATGGCCTCCTTGATGGAGGTAAAAACACTGTCTGCCTTTTCACTGTTGTGGCTGAACCGCAAGTGTCAGCTGGCCTCCACTTTTTTAATTAACCCTTACCGCTACCGAAACTCTGTTCTTGCAGGCGTCTATTAAATTTGCTCACTTGCTTGTTTCTGTATCTTTAAGCTAGCATTCAACACTGAGGCCATTTGTTGTCTGAGATCTTTGGAAGAAACACCCGAAATGGGGCGGAAACTCATCTTCTTACATAGGTTAACTCGGTTCATCTGTTTTCCTTGGAATTGACTGCCTGAATATGTATTCCGCCTTGTATATCTTCAAATGATCAAGTCTGCCGTGAATGGCTTTTTAACGGCTTCTTAGCAGTGCTTCGGGCCTAAGTACCGATCTCTGCGTCTTGACGCCCAAGCGTGTAGTTTTATTATTAATAATGATAATAAAACTAACAATAATGGCAATAAAGCTCTTTTTATACAGAGTAACTCATGTATCTTTAATTTCGGAAAGTTAAGAACTCCTAAGACTATCGGACTAGCTACTGCCACCAAAATTATCAGTTAATGAAGCGACCCTTTAGGTTTTACAAAAATGAATACTCGTATCTGGAAATGCTGTCAGCTGCGAAAGAGTTCATGGTATTGCCTGTATCGATCAATTCCTTAATACACTTTAGTAATCTAAAAATTTTGTATCAATAAAATCTACGGATACTTGAATCATGATTTTATAACTGGTATTCAAATCTTACTTTAACTGTCTTTGAATGACATTACTTTGTTTTATTAGATCCGCTGAGGAAGTTACGATTTTATCGGGGTTTGTTTATAACATCACTCAAAATTTTATGGACGGATCTTATCGAAATTTACGGGAACTTCTCAGCGGAGGTCCGTGCTTTCGGATTGCATCTTTAGCCACCAATGGAACTAATGCTTGAATATGTTGGTGTGCACCTACGGGGCTTACAGCCATGGATTTTCGGCTCAGCCAACAGCAAAAAGCAAACCTCTGGCATTCTTTTATTCCTGCGGCCGTGTCACACGGTCCAACCTTTGATAACTACTACTACTACCATTATTAGAAAGGAAGGAAAGGCATGTATTTTCTCATATGGATGCAGTGCCCAACAAATCAGGGCGCAGCACCCTGAAGTATTCGTTCTTATAAGTAACATCCCTAAAGCTAACACATGGGACAAGGTTTACCATTCACTACGTCTACTACCTACCCGTCACAATTTCTCTTCCTAATACAACGTATAAATGCGTTCTGTCACAAGGTCATGGTAGGATGTGCAGCCTTCACCATCACGGACTTGCGCAGGAAGTTCGTAGACTTCACGACTGTCATCGACAAGCAGCCATACACCTTCATGATCGCCAGGCCGAAGGAGCTGTCCAGGGTCATTCTCTTCATGGAGCCCTTCTCGACCGAGGTGAGCTTCGGGGTATGGTAGGTAGCTGAGCTGGGCGCGGCCTATGTTGGGGTATTGCGTCCCTGCTGAAGTTGTAGCGCAGTCGGGGCGCAGGACTGCTAGTAACCACTACTGAAACGCAAAAAACAACTACTGATACGCAAATAAATACTACTGAAAGTAACTAAAACTGATGAGGAAATGATCGCTACTGATAAGCAAGAAACCACTACTGAAATACAAGAAACCCCTACTGATAAGTACATAATTGTAACCATTACTGAATTGTAAGAAATCACTACTGATAAGTAAGTAACCACTAGTAAAAGTAAGTACGACTGATGAGGAAGTGACCGCTACTGATAAGCAAGTAATCTCTTCTTATAAGAAACTATTCACTAGAGGTGGACCGAATGTCGGTTTTTAACATTCGCGAATATGAATGCAAATATCTTGTTTGGGTATTCGCGAATGCGAATAGCGAATGTTTACTCAAAGTTTTATTTCTCAAGTAATATGGCATTTTAATTGGATTCCAGAGTCAGGACTCTGGAGTGGAGTATTCGAAATTCGAATTCATCGTAAGAGTTTAGCCATAGAAAATTTAATAGCCAATTAAAATTTAATAAATTTTATTTGCTTCCACGATGAGGTACAATGACCCACTCCTACATGCATCCCACCAATCTCTTTCCCCAACCACCGCCATTTGAAAGAGGATTATTTACCGGTAGATTATCTAGATTACCTGCAAGCTTGCACAAGTATGAACTGGAACTATCTAATAGTTAAATTCTACTATTGGCTCCCTTAGGGGGCATAGAATGGGCCATAGACCACAGGGTTAGGTAGTTTAGGTCCGCCCATCCTATTTTATGGGACGTGGCGACCCCAGGGGACTCGTGTAGGTTACCTTAGCCATTAGCGAGGCCTTCAGGACGTTTGTCTTTCGTACCCACTTTGCTTCCTTCAAGATTTCATACTCCTACTTGCTCGTGCTTGTGTCTGTTCTTCCTCTTCTTCCCGACTTGTTGTTCCCATGCGCTTTGATCCTGTGCGGAAACACCTTCGTGCATGGGTTCCCCTCCTCTATCGGTATACTATATGTCCCTTGTTCTTTCCTCTGTGATATCGTTCCGCTCGGAAACGGAGGTTTAATCTTTCTGACTATAACTAACTAACTGTGACTACTGTCGAGTACAGTGCAGGGCCAAGGAAATATGGCAGTGAAGTACGCCAAAGTATTTGATGTGGAAAGTGATGGATCAGAAACTAAGTGCACCGAAACATATGTTGTTAATTCAGAGCTTCACTTCTTGGTGGAACATGTGCAGAAAACAACCCGGCAAACGATTGAAGAGTGACTCTCTTTAGCAACCCAAGACAAATTGAAAACTGCTCATGCTGTTCTTCTGCAACTGCTAGGAGGTGTTCAACGTGATGCTGTTAAGAACTATCTTCCCAGATATAAAAATAAACACAACACCAAGGCCAAATACGCTGCAGATTTGTGCGAACTTATGCAACTGGTTAATTGCGATGAGCTTCTGCGATTCCTTGCAGACACAATGCAGATTGAAACGCCCGAAATAGGGCAAAGCATCCAGGAATCTCTACGTCAAAAGAATGTAAGGGATGAGAAGATGTATGCTGAGATTGCTTTGATGACTAAACGTGGCAAAGGTAATAGCTCTCCCCCTTCACCACTCAGACAGGCAGCGAAAAATGCAACCTATGTGAAGGATATCAAGAATAAAAATAAGACATTATACGGCTGCTCCATCATCCTCATGCGCTGCAATGTCCCACCTGCCCTCCCTGACCTACCCGAATGCCACTCCATATCTATCCCCTAGCTTCCCACAACCCGAAACTCATACATACGCATCAGCTGTAGCAACGCCAGGAGTTGCTGGACTCATTGGGGAACAAAATTAGCCGGATCGACAGCAGCTTCAGAAGTCACCACACAAAGGACAGCAAAAACTGGTAGATAACCGCACTGTTCTAGCATCAGTTGGTGTCGCGAGAGCAAGAACAAAGCTAGACAAACAAGAGGCAACTATCACTTCGGACATACCCATAAGTACAACATCTCCGGCCCAACATGAACAAGCAAAGACGACTGCACCCAGAGGACATTTCAGCACCGTAGACACTGCTATCGGGATTGCTGTCAAGCAGACGACGCATGGAATATTTATGCCAGATAACGATGGCTTTCTTAAAAAGTTGCCTCGTACGACCAATAATAAAAAAGACCCAGGCTGGTCATTGAAATGAAATAAAAGCATAATCTCTCTTTACAATTAGACGGCACAGTCTCTTCGTTTCTCTATATGGATCAAGTAACACAGCTGAGGATATAAAGCAAGAAGTCTTAGCTCTCGTAGCTAATAAGAATGAATACGATGTGGATAAGATGACTCCTCCCAGCCTGCACCCCAAGTTCTCAGCTTTCAAAATCTCGTCAACTATCGTAAACTGCAAAAAGCATCTGAATTCAAACGTCTGACCCGATGGACCAAAAATAACGAATTACTACGAAGAAAAAAAAAAAATAAAATGGAAAAACGAAAAGAATACCTTTTGCGGCCACAACAAGGAGCAACCAGTTCCGAACAACAGAAGTCTGAATAGCTCAGTAAGGTTTTTGTCCTATATCTTGTCATTTTTGCTAAAGATAATTACAATGGTCATTGATAACTCGTACTTACGTGTCTGTAATGTTAACTGTCATTGATATAAGCGCGCGAGTGCATACGTAGCTGAACTTTTAACTAAATGTGATATACTGAAGTTTCAAGAGACCTGGCTTCTTGAAGATGAAATTCCAATTAACGTAAAACCTTACAGGTCATTCTCAATTTCGGGAGTCGACAGTACTGAAAAAATTCACGTTGGCAGGGCAAGTGGTGGTCTGTCATTCCAATGGTCTAACAATTTTGCAAAAAATGTTTAAGTGTGTAAATATGACAGTAGAACAATAGACTTAACCTATAAAACGTTAGAAACTGTAGTCATGCTTTTAAATGTGTACTTACCAGATGCTTCATATGATGTAGACCACCAGTACTGGAGGGAATCTTCAAAACAACGGCAACTTCGAATGTTGTTGTCTTGGGAGACTGCAATGCCAGCCCTGGCACTGCCATGTACAATAGGTTGCGTGATATGTTCTTGGAAAATGATATTACCTTTGCCGATGTTTCCATGCTCCCTCCTAATACATTTACCCACATTAATAATAGAGATGGTGTCAGTTGGCCTGACCACATCGCTGTCTCAATGAATATTCAAAATTGTATTGCTAATTGTATGGTAGGGTTCGATAGTCCGCTATCCAACCATTTGTCTATTTTCTGTGATATTAGCATAGGCCGTCCACCGACTGAGGTGCGACAGGAACTCGAGTCCTGTGAGCGTGTAGATTGGAATTTCACTTATAGAAATCTTGTCAGTGCCTTCCAGCTAAGTTTGGATGACTGCCTGGAGGAAAATATAAATAATATCGATACATCCTCTCAAGAAGAGCTATGTGCGCTCTTGTCTGACATACAATCAGCCATTCTTGAATCAGGGCGTCGTATATTCGCCATTACACGCAACAGGCGTAGGAAAAACGTGCCAAGCTGGAATGAACACGTCCGGGAATTTCACGAAGCGAGCAGACACGCAATCAATGCGCGGAGAGAAGCAGGAAGGTCTTGTAATGACCAACTGGGGTTACAAAAAAATAAGCTACAAAACAGTTGCTGAATTGCTCATAAGCAAGTGTGCAGACGAGAAAACGAGCTCAGAACGGAAGCTCTATGAAATTGGTAACACGTTAATTAGAAAATTCAGTCACTGCTCTGAAGAAGTGAAATATTAATTATTCCGGACCTATAGTTACACCCTGTACTGTAACTCACTTTGGGGTAACTTGAAAAAGAAAGCTTTCAGCGCTTGCGGGTTGCTTATAATGACATATTCCGCAGATTAATGAATGTGCCAAGGTCTAATACCATAAGTCTGATATTTGCTGAAAAATACACAGATTGTCCAAAGTCAGGACCAGGAATGCTCATGGAGCCTAAAAAACAGGATTGAAAACTCCAAGAACTCAATAATACAAACCACATGTAATGGTCCTGGCAACAAACGATCTAATATGTATATACGATGGCAGCGCATACTCTTGTCTGATGAAGGCCAAGCAATGGGGCGTAATGATGTTTAATATGTAAGATCACTGCAGAATGTGCTGGGTGTAACCTAGAAATAAGATACATTCTCCTTTGTACCATATATCATTCTAATTTTGTAATGTCCATGAGTACTCAATGAAGATTATTATTATAATTATTATTAACTCTACTATTGGCAGGTTGAACTTCAAAAATAACAATTTTTCTGCTCTTTCACCAGTCAGGTTACTTCATTTTTCATCGTATACTAGGCCGGCACCACTAAAAAAGCGCTCACTCGCTACACTAGTTGGCGGACAAGCAAAATGAGAGTTCGCTGAGAAAAATTAGGATAAATATTTGCGTGCATCTTCCACCATTTCAGAGGATCTTCACCGGTGGATATGCTTAGATATTCGCACGTCGACATAAGAATGCGAACTCGAATATTAGAAAATATGTAAATATTTGCGAGTGCGAATATTCGGTCCACCTCTAGTATTCAGTACTAACAGCAAGTAACAACAGCTAATAAGCAAATAACTGCTATTGAGAAAATAAAATTATTATATCTTAGATAGCTGCAGTAGATGGATAAATAGGTCAATTCCTAGAGAGCACCAGGGACTTACGCTCCGGCCCTCTATGTGCTATTGCCGCAACGTCCAAATCCTTTTGATACCTCAGGAGGAAAAAAAAGCTCAGCCAACAGGGGACCGCGCGAGCACGATTACGTGGAACACACTCGCGGGACTCGTAGACGTTAAGTTAGTTGGGTCATGCAATATAACGGATTAGGGGCGGTTTTAAAGATTTAGCCGTTAAGAGTTGGTGAGTCTTTGGGGAGGAGTTCGTAGCTGTGGAGAGTGTTGCTCCCAGTGCTTGTCAAACGATTTTTGAACGCCTTTGCGATTTCTGCGTAGACGACTTCGGAAGGAAGTTGATTCCAAAAGTTCACTATGAAATACAGGAAAACACTACTTACTTGGAATAGTTATTCGATCTTTATGTTTGAGGTGCTAGCGATCTTCAACGTCTCTGTCAAAAGTTCCCGTTTTAGGCACGTTGCTGAAGCCATTCAAGTACTTCAATCTTTCCGTTAGTTGCCTCCTGAGTCGTCTTTACCGGAGAGAGATTGGTCTGACGACCTGTAGGCGACTCTTGTAAGGCATGTTTCGTACCTAGGGAATAAATTTTGTTGCTTGGCTTTGGATTCTTTCCATTTAGATTAAACAGGCAGCAGTAGACGAACGAACACGCCCATTGACAAAGAAACACCGGAACTTTCGCCCTGGCCCTCGATGAGCTATTGCCTTTATGTCACTAGGATATAAAAGAGTGAGGAAAAATTAAGAAGAAAAGGGGGGGGGGGAGAATCCCAGTCAAAGAGACGATCATGCATGCACTCAAGCAGGAACGATCAATAGGCGCTGATATGCGGGACTTAGAGACGTCTATTTGGGTAGTTGAAGCGGAAGAGAGAAGAAGAAGGGAGAAGGTGACTTCGGAAGCTTTGGCCGTTAAGAGTTTGCGACTTCTGGAGGAGGAGTTCGTAGCTGTAGAGGATGTCTCTCCCAATGTTTGTTATTCACCATTTCATATTATTTCATCTATGTCATTAAAATGATATGGTTACCAGAATAAAACAACAAACTCTAATTGTGGACCCACTAGTACTTTGTACAAAGGAACGATTAAGTCCTTGGATTTGTACCCAAAGTTACTAGCAACGAATCCCAGGACTCTGCTTGCTATTTTAACTTACTTGTCTATTTCTGACTGCTGTTTAGTTCGTTTGCATAGTTATTCGTAGGTCACATTGTTGGGTGACAGCTGCTAATGCTATCCCATTCATTTCCAATCGTAATGAGACGTTCTTTCAGTTCAATGGGCATTACCGAACATTTGTCGACAGTGAAACTCATTTGCCACATTGCACAAGCTAGTAAAACAGCTGACAAACTAGTAACTATTTCCAATATCCGCATTCTCCATTCACACGAAACGTCATTTCAATAGGTAATGATGCGAAGAGAAAATTAAATAAAAGTAAGTAAACAACAAACAAGATATAAAATAAGATCTTCACACAAACATCAACGTCTTGTCTTATAAACCAATAGCCCACAGCATAGCCCTAATAATCTACATAAATAAATTTATGTCTTATTAACCAGCATCATCAACATATTGCCTAATAAACAAACGTCTACAGATGCCTCGCTGTATGGATCGGTTTTTCGATTTGCGGAAGTTCGCTTCAGCAACTAATGCCTATTTGATTTATTTTGGGAATTTTTTAACATGACGGTGATTTGTATGAGTACCAAATTCCCAGTTCACGTAGAAATTTTCGTTTATAGAGGTCAAAGTTTTGCAGCTTCGCATTTGAAACTCCATAGAAACTCCATAAAAATTTATTTGTCAAAACACTCGATAAAATAGGTATGGTCATAAAAAAAACACTGAAATATGACAAAAGGTCCCTGCAAGTCTATCGCTTCTTGGACCTGGCTAAGATAATAACAAGGACTAAATTCAAACAAAGTGACTAATCTTCACAAAAAATTCGGATCATATCGAATCGAAAAACGAAATTAGTTCAAAATAGTTGATCTAATCACAGTATATATATGACAAAAGAGTAAAAAATTAAACTTTCAATATTGCACGTAAAATTTTATTTCATTAAGGTTGCTAACTTTTTTCTCATAGACGGAGGTACCCCGCCCCACAATTGATAGGGCGAAGTCAAAGTATTATTATCTACATCCCGATATTTTTTATTTTGTTACCGTTATCAACTAATTGAAAAGAGATTTTCAATGATGTGATTTCGATGACAATGTCGTCATCACAAATCCGAGAGAAGTCGATAAGGACTTTCATGATTGATACTGGCCTGCTCTTGGTGTTTTGACCAGCAATTTACTAACAAACTTGTTATTTTGGTGTCGGAACTGGGCACCGTCTTCTCTCTACATCAGTGAATTTCAACCGAGGTGGCTCGCACCCCTGAGAGATGTCACTTTAGCAAAATTAACTGAAACACATCTGCTACACAAATATAGAATTAATTAAATTCTTTATTATCATGCGAGCTCTTCATTTTGTAGGGTGTGAGAACCTATTTAGAGAACCTATTTAGAGTTGTTTGGGGTACCTGACGCAGAAAAGGTTCGATACCTCTGCTCTACATCAGCGTTATCTACTACAGCTGCAGCAGCCTCTCTCTTCATAAGTTTGCGAAGCTTTCAAGGGTTGTTCACATAATGGATCCTTTGTACTATAGTTTACGTTGGTACTGTAATTTCATGGAATTAGGGATGAAATAGTGAGAGTACATGTAGCCTTGACATGTTTTTTTGTGACGGAAGGACGTAGAGGTCGCACCTAACTCGTCGTACTCAGTGACCTCTAGAGGTGCTGTCGATGCGGCCGCTTTGAGCAATTGGTCTTGTCACTATCTCTAACGTGAGTCACTAGCTGTAACATGAAACCCTATTTTTAACGCGAGTCACTAGCTGTAACATGAAACCCTATCTTTTACGTGAGTCACTAGCTGTCACATGAAACCCTATCTTTCATGTGAGTCACTAGCTGTAACATGAAACCCTATCTTTAACGCGAGTCACTAGCTGTAACATGAAACCCTATCTTTCATGTGAGTCACTAGCTGTAACATGAAACCCTATCTTTATTGTGAGTCACTAGCTTTAACATGAAACCCTATCTTTAATGTGAATCACTAGCTTTAACATGAAACCCTATCTGTAATGTGAGTCACTAGCTTTAACAGGAAACTCTATCTTTAATGTGAGTCACTAGCTTTAACATGAAACCCTATCTTTAACGTGAGTCATTAGCTGTAACATGAAACCCTATCTTTAACGTGAGTCACTAGCTTTAACATGAAACCCTATCTTTAATGTGAGTCACTAGCTTTAA
>LQNS02278187.1:26678945-26695369 GCA_001587735.2 Parhyale hawaiensis | reverse complement strand
CCGGTTAACTACTTCTGGGAATATCCTTTGCCAAGTTCATTTACCGGTGATTGATGATCCTTTGTCGAGATCTTTATGCCTAGAGCTTCAATAGGCGCCTTGCGTGCATGCGGTCCTCGGGGTGTGGGGCTACCCGTAGCTTCCAATGTCTTAGCAATTACCATTATTTTCAGTAACACAATAAAGTGCATCTCGGCTCTTTCTCTGCCACCAGAGATTCCAGGTATCGAAGCAAATGGCGAGTTAAACCGTCATGTTGTTTACAGAATGGTGATCAGGTACCTGGAAATGGATACGTGAATTGAAGAAAATCTGCAGGTTTTGACGGATAGACGGAATTCCTGTATACTAGATACGTCAATTACAGATATTTTATTATGAGCTACACATTGAAATACTGTAAAGTGGATACGTTTAATACAAAAAGATGTACAGCTTCTCGATGTTAGAAAGGACCGCTAAACGCTAGATACACACGTTCACATTTCACAAGACTTATGCCGATGCCACACGCTAGTCAAAACAACGACTATCGTTATCTTTTCGTCCGAATGTGTTGATGTGCCCATTTAAATAACACACACTTGCAAAGAATTTTGAGTTATAAATTCCTCCAGACATGATGATATGTCTCAAAGATAACTGACAGCAGTTGCGGAGTAAACTGAGCTGACGGTAAACATTTTAACGCCATTTCTTGGCAATCTCAATGCTGTGTTTACAAAAGTTCAACATAACGTTCGGACGAAAAGATGATGATACTCGTTCTTTTGACTAGCGTGTGCCATCGGCATAATAATAATCGCGCGACTTAAGAAATTCTTTTAAATAAACTATCAACAGTTTCAAAGGGTTTACTATAGTTTCACGTTATTTAATGACTTTCAATATTGTATATATGAGTCATAGATGCCCTCCACAAGTCTTCGTGCTCATTGTTGCAGAGACATAACGATTGGAAATACGCTAAAGTTTCGATAGCCTGGCAGTGTAGGCATCCGGGAAAAAACCGAGAGGAAAAATCCCAAGTAGGAAAAATGAATGCCCTGATGAAAAAAAAAACACCCGGAAAAAGTACGGTAGGGAAAAAGCCCCGCCTGTCTCTTGAAGTATCTTCAAGAGCAAATCTCAGTTAGTTTGAAATACACTATATTCAAGTAAACTAAACTATATTTTGATAAATTGACTTTTATCTATTGCATTTGTACGTGCGAAAGCGCGCTGCAACAGTCCCTAAAATAGGTTAAGTGAAAATGTTATGGTAAAGTCAACTTGACAGGACTCCTTACTGGGAAACCCACACGCACTGGTTTGTGCTGCGGATAGAGGCCAACAGGCCTCAGCCGAATGTACGGCTGCAGCTGACCACGGATCGTTAAGAACTATGGTGCCACTTACGGGAGGTTCTTACAGAACGACCAGAATCTTCCCTATCCTCTTTATTCTAGGAAAGGTAGGTACCCCCACTGCAGCTTGAAATACAAATCAAATGTCGTCAGCGCGGTTGGCATTCAAACCTACACCATCCAGTGCAGTGAGTTCAGCACCCTAGGCTACCGCTGAGTTTATTATAACACTTTGTTAAACCTCCATAGCCGCTACTCAGGTGTTCCAATAGACATACTTATTTGCAATATCAGAATGGTAGGTAAGATTAGGCTAAGTTGGCTAGAATGAATTAGGTTAGAAAAAGTTAGATTAAATTAGAATGAGTTTGATTGGTTAGGTCAGCAAAAACGGCTAGACTACGTTTGACTAGGCTAGGTTTAGTTTCGTTAAGTTTGGGTAAGTAAGATTAATACAATTTAATTGAATTTCTTTTCTCAGAAAGTACTTCATAATAACTAAGATGAGGTAACAAATATACATTACGTGCTGGCGGGGCTACTTAATCGAATTCAATGTAATTTAACTACTATAACAACCAGTCCAACTTAACCTAATCCAAACCAGTCTAGCCTCTTTCCATCGAGCCTCACATGGTTCATCCTAGCCTAATTTATTTCTGCCTAATCTAGCATAGCTTACCTAATCTAGCCTCATCTAATAAATGTTAGAATAATTTCACAAGTTCTAATGAGACCAACTTTAACCCAAGCTGTCCTAATCTAGGATAATTTTTTTAACTTGACTTATTTTCGCCTTACCTAACCTAACTTATTTCTTTCTAATGTAGTATTTGAGCCACACCTCAACAAACCCAAGTTAGGATCGTTTCCTACCGGGGGTTTTTCCTACTGGGGCTTTTTCCCTACCGCGGATTTTTTCCCTCTCAGAGCTCTTTTCCTACACTCAACAATATAACATCATCCAACCAGTACTGGGTGTTTTATTCCGCGATATCAAACTAAAATTCGGCAGTCGCCGAAACTTGATTAAATTTGGATGTATTCCGCGCTCGCGATCGAAATCTCGCATTTTTGCCGTTAATTTTTCATCCTGAGTTCTAAAATGACTTGAAAATTATATTTTCTCCCGCGCTATCGCAAAGCCAAGCTTTCGATTTTAGAATTGTCTGCGATCGTGGAAAGCTCCTGCTTGGCATCCCATTCGTCTATCACACTGGGCAACTGTTATTGACCTTTCTCTATATATTTAAACCGGTAATTCGTTCCATGTAAGCCATTTCCCTAGATTCAACTATGCGCACTCTTCCTGTTGACTAGGATGCTGACGGCAAATTCGAGAAGATTGGCTCCTTGGCAGAAGTCCACGAGAAGGAGGATGAAATCTTGTTCAACCGCGTCCGCTCTGACGACCACGCCTACCTCCAGTGGAAAACCAACTTACTCGTTACAATGAAGGAAGAATTCGTGCGGACTGACAGCTGTGACTTCTCTCTCGGTGAGCAAATATTTATATTATTTTAGTGCCAAAACACCAAGGAAGTTTTAAACGATTTCTGTAAGGTTAATAAGTGTGATTTGTAACCTTCATTGTAGCGTGACAATTAGTTTCTACGCGCTTCGCATAGCAATATTTAAATTAGGTACGTCTGACTAAAGTGACACAGCTACAGCGTAACTGTTATGTTTCGGTACTCTATAGTAACAACAGTATAGTATGTAATTCTGATCATCTTGTAATCACTGCAGTGGGACACTTGTATCTCTTAATGTATCATGCTCGTATTACTTCTATACTCGTAAATTTTTGTTTGAATGAGACGTTGTCATCGAAACAAACTGGCAAGTATGCCGCCAGCCATAACTTTGGGTGGTATATTATAACTATTGCATGGGAATAATAATTGTTAATAGATATTTTTGGCGGCAGCTTTCTAAAGCCAGTTTTTAACATTAAATTCTTCATTTCACCTCAGGTCGAGAGGAATTCTACCCGGAACACGTGTCAATGGCTGTTCCGAAGGGTAGCCCATATCTCTGGAAGTTCGATGAGGAGTAAGTTGGAAGACGATTTCTGTTTTGATTTCATAGTAATTGAAAAAGTTACAAAATATATGATTTAGGGATATATATTGTTCATAAATTTCCAGGTAAGAGCTTATGAATTTTGTAGTGTATAAATTTAATAATTGCTTTCATAAAAGGCGTTTCAGTATTGAAAATACTAACTTTATGTGCAATACTACGTCTACCTTTATCTACCCCGACTACTCTCAGCTTAAGCTGATGCCAAAGTGTGGGACGGTACAGAAATAAATGGATGAAAGATTTTGGCTATCTAAGTCACAATCATAGCTGGCTCTACTATTTTGTAGCCATCTTCATCCGTGAAGCCGGTGCTGATGATGAAATGTATACGATATATTGGTGAAAAAAGTGGAAGATAAATTATGAACTGGAAGCAATTCGTAGGCCCTGAAGCCCCCCCATCCCAGTCAAATGTATGGTATTCGCTTGACTCGTGTTCCTCATTCTCTGGATACAGCTGTTTTTTGAAGATTCTTCAGCACTGAAACAGAAATTCATCATCGTAAACCATTCAGTCGGAGTCGTTGTGCTTCGAGGTGAATCAAAAGTCAATGAGATTATTTTGTTGTTCACCAATAACCTCAGGGAAGAGTTAATAATCGAGGGTGGAGTGGAAAACCAAATGTGAATGTCAGAGACGTTTAGCTTAAGTAGAAGCGATTCGTCTGTTTTTGTTTTCCACAAGCCACGGACTAGAACTTGCGATTAATCGGTCGGAGTGATGAATCAAGTATATTAGTCAAGGTTTTATTATAATCACTAGTGACTCGTAAGTCTTTTTACTCTTCTTCCATCTCAAGGTTAGAACTCATGCAGAAGAGTAGGCCTCGGTAGATAAAGCAGTGTGAATATTATTATATTATTATTATTAAATAATAAGATACACTAGACTGGTGATGGGAGAACAGAAAAGCTCTCTAAGGCTAACAAACCCCCTCGCAAACAACCCAGTAAGCGAAAAAAAAAGAAAAGATCACAGATCACAAAATAGCTCTATTTGCAGATCGCTTAAGCTGCCAATACCCCCAACAGCAAAGGCAGAGCCATCAAAACCATTCCAAACGTTCACATATGATGGCAAAAACGAACGAGAATACTTGCTTGTACTTCATCGTACCGGTTCTAAGGCGTATCAGCGTATAGAGAGATAAGTGATTGATCTTTAGGACATAGCACATATGGTACTTATGCCGTTGTTTTGTTCTGCATCTTTCAGGATAGAGCTGATGCTGAAGGGTGGACTGGTGCAGAAGTGGAAGCAGGATCATTGGCCTAAAAAGGATCGTTGCTCAACTACTGCTTACGGTGGAGCCGATGGCACGAGGACGGTATCCCTGTCGGATATGCAGGGCTCCTTCATCTTGTTGGGTCTTGGTGAGCTACGTTTCTTCTTTTTGTTGTACTCAACAAACTCTGATGAAAACGAAAGTGGGATTTTTTTTTCTCTTTTGGTGTTACGGGCCTTTTGTATATTTGGGCCGAAGGCAGTAGGTTTTAATATTTTTCTTCAATGAGTCTCCCTCAATCTCAGGCAATGAGTCCCTTCTCCTCACCCAGACTCTTCAGGATTGTACCGTGCCCCGTAAAAGAAATTTTGAAATGGTGAACCTTGTGGGAATAAATTGTAGGTGATGCATTTACTAGCGGCCAACAGGAGTGGGTCGCGACACCTTGTTATAGCACAAATGGTCATGAGGAAACCATGTGGGGCAATGGAGACAAAACCACTAAGGTTTTAGCTATGTGGCAGCCACATGCAGTGGCCCAGGGCGATATGAACCAAGTACCGTATTGGGTACGAGGCAGCCGCATGGGCTCAATGGGGCAGTGAGAGGTACCACTTTGAAACCAAGTCTGGTCCACCTGGCATTGTTGAGTGTGGTGTAATTCACGAACTACCGCCGGCTTGATCTACTGAAACAAACCGCCACTCGTGTGATTTGCTGTAACAGAGCTCCGTATGTATGATCTTTTGTAACAAACTACCGCAAGTGTGGTGGAGTGTTGCCACTCCTTAACTGGAAGAATCTCAACTTACCAGATATAACTATTATGTATGCAATAAATTATATTCTCCAGACTCCATAAATGGATTGATTAGATTTGTTTCATTGCACTCTTCGGGTGAAGTTAACACTCTCCGTTTTCCAGTTGTCAAATGCAGCAATATTTTCTTTCCCAGGCTTCGTCATCGCTCTGGTGTTCATGATCGGCGAGTGCATCATACGGTGCGCCAAATACACGCTGCCAGGTACTCCTACGAGCGTCAGTTCCATTGCTAAGCCAACTGTGGCTTAGATGACTGGTGCCCAACTCTACGCTTCTTTTCCTTTTGCCAACCAGACCTACATCTGGCGCGCCTTCTATTTGATGTACACGCGCTTTGGCTTCTCCATCTAAAACTCAACAGACCTGCTGCTTGTATAGCTTTTTATTTGATGTAAATTCATTTTAGTTTTACTGTCCAAGCCTCAACAGACCTGTTGCTTGTATAGCTTTTTATTTGATCTCTGCTCACTTTGGTATTACTGTCTAAGACTCAACAGACCTGAGTTTGACGCAGGTTTTTACGCCATGTGTATCTTGCTTTAGCTCCACTTCCCTAGACTCAACTGCTCTTGTCTAGCTTTTGATATAAGTTCAACTTTGATTTCACTGGCTAACAGCCAACTAAGTCACTAGGTACGGTTTACCTTCCTTAATCCCACGTGATACACCGGACCCCTGGCACCGCAGTTTATGCCAGTTCACTTGGTGCCAGTTTCTGACAACGCCAAACCTATGCATGTGCCTGCCAGAGCCATATTGTGGCAAACTCCACTGCTTCTTGCTTTTTGTTCAGTCTACTAGAGTTATTTTCGTTTTAGTTAGTTTTTTATTTTCTTAGCCCTGCTATGTGACGTTGTCTGAATTTGCTGTCTAGGTCTTTATATATTCCTACCAGATATTCTTTTGCTTCATATTTTTTTCTATTAGCATATCTACTGTATTGTGTTAGCTCAGCTATCTACTCCTCGTTTTATTCTCTCTTTGTACATACTTAGTGTCTTACACTTAGCATTTCACGCAAGTAGTGGAATTCGAAATTTGAACAAGATTTTTAATATTTTCTAAATAAAAGTATGGGAACGGATTTAAATCGGTGCATTGTTTGAAAACTCGCAGTCACACGAATACTATTTTATAATAATTAATATTATTCAATTATAACTCAAATTATGTCTCAAATTATCTCGGCATGTCTCGACAAATCGACTACGAAGCTGATCAGCCGCTGCTACAGAATTGCTACTGTATTAATTTAAGAAAGTTTTTCATATTACTATCCAGCTATTTAACTATTACATTCACATAAAAAAAACTTATTCACGAGATTAGTTTACAAACAGATCCGTTGATGCGAAAATAATTCGAAAATATATATTCCTAGTATGTGGTCACCTACATGTAGTTGAAGTAGTTATATATGCTAATCTGTCATTGTTCCTACACATGTCATTTATCTATAGGATTTAAGCAAAATATATCGTAGAGTTGAGGGTTTCGTTCGAGTGTTTTCATTTCATATCTTGAAGTTTATATGAATGGGATACTTTATGTTTCATAATTCAACCCTTGTCTGCATGATTTAATCATGCTGTTTCCATAGGAATAACACTATAAAGGTACCGTTTGTATGATATATAATGAACGATGTAGTGAAAGGTGACTAGCTTCCATATAATGGTCATTTCGTTGATACTATCCTACCTCGTATACTGTTTAGATAATAAAATAAATTACATCAAAATGTCATATTTGGCAATGTTTCTTAATACTCATTCAATATTTTGAACGGACTTCAGCAAATTTGCATGATAGCCACTTCCGTAATAAATTTTGACGCTCTTACAAACGCATCAAATTCATAAATAGGATCTTTTTATCGAGAGAAACTTGGTGTTTCTAGAGTATCAGAGTAGAAAGATCATTCTCATACTATAAGGATATGAGATATTTTTGCATGACAATTAAACGCTCTTTTATTACACATACATTAGAGATTTACGATAATTATTGATACATCTTATGTACTGGAAGCCAGTATGTATTACACATACATTAGAGACTTACGATAATTATTGATACATCATATGTGCTGGAAGTCAGTATATATTACACATACATTAGAGATTTATGATAATTATTGATACATTTTATGTGCTGGAAGCTAGAATGTATTTCACGTACATTAGAGATTTACGATAATTATTGATATATTTTACAATAGGAATCATGAATAGTTTCATTGTCTACAGATACACGACCGCATGCAATGGGTTGCAAATTAATTTGGAAAGTTTCTTTCAAGATCATTGCCCACAAGTGCACAAAATGCGATACATTTTTTTAACCCGGCCGAGTATTCGGCCACGGTCATGACTTCAGCTTACACAGCACGAAACTGCCTAAAAATCAGTTTGAAATCTAAGCCGCACCTGCAGTTCTTCTCTATAACAAGTGCTAATACCTATTAAAGTTTCGAATATTTCTTCTAATTTTAAGTGAGTTAAGCTGTAGTGACGGTTGCAAAATCTTTTCCTTCAAGAACCTGGAACGTTTTGCATTTTGTACCTTAGGAAGCAGCGGCCTAAAGTTAATTGCATGAAAACTAATTGCAACTGTGGTTGTCTTTGGGCTCATATTAGAAGATAGTTTATTTTTTTTTTAATTTGAAGTAAACGCACATTTAATTTACCCGCCATATTATCAGTTAATTAATTTTTCAAAGAATTCAATTTATACAGATTGAATTATGCTGTACAATAAATAAGGTACATTTTAGTTTAGTGCTCTCCTAATCTTCTAGTTGATTTATAAAAATGCAGTATATAATACATTATTAAGCCCTGAAATAAACATGAATTTCATGCATTGCGTGTGGTTAACTTTCTAACGAAACACATACATGTCAAATACAGTTGCATATACACTTCAGCTTGCTGCGATCCTAATTTTTAATTTACTTTGCTTAAGAAAAGAATGATATACTATTTAATCTTCATTGAATCAGGTATTGCTCAAACGTACTGAACAGCTGTAACTATAACATAAGGGAAAAGCGCACCTACTAAGAGCGTAAAGTTCACAGAGTGCACTAACTTAGCAGAGCTTTTACATGCAAAATTCCACGGTTATAATTTGCTTCACTGTGGCATTTAAAAGGAGAGCGTTCGGTATTAACGAGTAACTTATAATTAGTTTCGGGTGGCTTTATCTTTCACGACTTTACCGACAGGTTCTGAACAAGACATTTGTTTGAATGTCTTGGACCAGTATCACATGAAGGAAGAAGCAAAATGGTTTCCCAAATCACAGTAAAGAAAATGAAGTCTTTTTTTCGCTCTTCAGCGCACTAAATCTATCAAATAGAAGTTGTTGTAATAGTTTTTGTAAACAATCAACGAGAAAGTCTACATGCGAATTGTGAAACATCACACAAGAGCAGGAATATTTCCCCTAAACTATTTTAGAAACAATGAAAAACTTTTGCTCCAAATTGAAAAAAAGAGCTACGCATATGCTTCGAGTTAAACTTTGAGTGGAAAGTATCAATCAGCTTATAGATGAGCGGCATGGGAATGTTCATATAACTAGACTGTCCTACATCTTAATGTATCACTACTGACTTAGCTATGACCAGCACAAAGCGACCCAGAAAATATTACTTATTGTTCAGGGAGACTTTTCAAAAATATTTTTCGGGTCTTGACCTGTTCTGGACAAACAAGTTCAAGTTAGAAAGTAAAACTGATCCATCCTATGTTATTGGGAAAGGCTTCAATAGGAAGCCTTCATAAGATAACATATGCGATTTCATTTTCTTATCCTCCTATTAATGATACTTTTGTTCTCTTTCTACTCTTCGTTCGCGATTAGTCGTATCTATAAGCGATCTATCAGTTTGGGTACACATTTGTGCATGGGTTCCTCTTTCTATCGGCATACTATATATATATATCTTCCTCTTCTCTAGAAATACTGCGTTGAGTCTATGGAAGCTTCAACTAACGCACAATTTATTCTGATTTAATCATTAAGTGTGACCTCAAAGTTAGGATTTTTCACGCACTGGAACTCACCAAGTTAGCAAACGAAGGTGAGTGGGGCACCCGTGGAGTTACGAAGGCTCCGCCACGCACTGCGCTTGACTTACGTTCTATAATGCAGGCACGGGAGTGTCATTGCTAATGCAAAACCAGGAGCCCTTGCAAGCTAGGTAAAAGTTTTATATCCTGCGATACTTACGCAGTGGAATACGATAGAGTGTAGCAAGGCAGCGGTGGTATCGTTGAACTTCCTGAATTATTTGAATTTGGTTTTGTTCAATGTCAATACAGCGATGATAGTTTTGTTATTTCATTGAGGTACTCACTAAATTGCTAATAACTTATTGAATTAATTACAATTACAATAGAATAAAAATGATAATCGGTATCGCTCTGCTTTGTACAGAAGTGTGAGAGCCGTCTTTCATATATATGATGTATGTTTTTTAAAACAGAAGGCAAGAAGGTAGATCCAGCTCAGGACCTGGACGTTTAAAGGTTAATCCATTTTCCCTCGTACTGGTAACTAATAATTCTCTAAGTATGCAGTGTAATAAAGAAACCAAGGCAATGCATTTTTTCAAACTGAAACCCTTCAAGCTTTTTTCTACTTTTAAATACGATTTATTGTAAAGTATAATTGAACTATTTCTTGCGCAAGTTACTCCCGTCTGCTAATGGCGTCCGAAAGAACAAGCTGGTGAATTTTATGTCGTATCCATATTCAATAAAACTCATTCACTGACTCATTCACTGATATTAAACAGACGAATTGACAATTTCTGAAATGAGTAGTGGCTACCATTTTAGACTACATGCTTGCTTTTGTTATCTCGCTTGTCTTTCCCAAGTTCAGTTGTTCATAGTGTCTTGAAGCAGTAAAGTTTCAAGTTAGCAAAATAGGCTTACTTAACAATTTTCAAGGCTCACCTAAGCAATTTTGTTAAAAGATTGCGCTGTCGAAGTTTCTCAAACGGGGTTGCTAGCTTTATAAACTTCGACATTATATAAAGTACTCAGTTACGTGAGCAGTACTTCCCTATACCCCAACAAAGAACGCGTTCTAACTCCGCGGAGAATCTTTCCATACTGCTCCGCCATATTACTCAGTGGAATTCTTGAAGCAACGTCGCATAATACTGCACATTACTGACGAAAAAATCTCTGTACAAAGTGTGCCCTAATATTCCATAACATTGTAATAGCATGGTAGCTTTTTTTTGTCCCTCTTGCGTAAAGGGATCTCGAGACGCTTGATGAATAATTACTGGCCAAGCACTGAGCAGAGTCAGCTAACACTGTACCAAAGTCAAGGTAGTTATCTGACTTTCGCTGGCGGTCTTCTCAATTTTATTGAACAGCTTCAAGTTCAAGTATAGAAGTAACGAAATTGCAATAGTGAAGCCTGCCTCGGCCTTATTATTATTTTCACTTTTATTATCTCTGAAATGCAGATTTTCTGCAGCGTATTCAATATTTTCCAAAGAATTCAATCAGCTAATTTACGGGCTAGAATCTAGAAGTACAGTTACGGCAGATAGATAGAAACTACTACTTTAAACGGATATCAAAGCAAAAAGAGTCAGGTAGAGAATTAACATAAAATATTCAGTTAAGTATCAACCAAAACGAGTTAGAGAACGAATTACTATGAAATATTTCGATAATTAAAAACCAACATTATGCAAAAAACGGATTAACATGAAGCTTTTACATTGATAGGAACCAAAGTGAGTCAAGTATCAAATGAACAGGTAACTCTGCCGTTAGTACACAGTGCCTTGCAACATCAGTTCAAGACGGTAGTGAAGGACTGCCAGTGTTAACCCTATATCTATGACGCTGAGGTGCCTCGCTAAAACAAACAGCTTTATTTTTCGTAGAAATACAATAGAATAAAGCCTCGTCGCAAAGTTGTGCAGTCTGAATAAAATAGGATTAAGCTCGATGCACACAAGCGGTATTTTCCATGATTGTAATGGAAAGAATTCGCCGGAACACCAAGTTTGCTGCGCTCAAGTCTTTTTTAGGATAAGAGGATTGCTAAATTGTTTAGAATGGATCAGAAATTTGTACTATATTAAAGTTGAAACGGTGTTTTTTGAGTGGGCACCTCCCCCCCCACTAGGTTTGAAGTAATTCTACAGTACATTGTACAACCATCTACTCCACCACGGCATCGCCCTTTCAGGAGCACGTCATAACAATTTCGTCGCTAGCCAGAATGCTCAAGTTTTATTAACAGTGAAGTATATCAAATAGTGAACTTGGACGAGAATAGTACAGCACGAGCAGGGGAAAAATGGATTGGAGGTTCCTTGAATTAGTCGTACACAATGAACATAAAATTGGCCTAGAATTTTAGCTCCAACTTTTGTAATCGCTTTTACAGTACATTTTTTTCCACAGTCTAGTTGCTCATCTGTCGCGGGATGACGAATCCCGATAAATTTTGCTTCTCGTGTGGATCGTCCGTTAGAAGATCCTCAAGTGACCATAATAATCTAAGAACACCCTTCATTTCCCTGGCAGAATTCTATTTCGCCCTAGATGCCAAGCTTATAAAGCAATTTCTAGGGTGGTTTATATAGCGTTCTAGTAAGGTAGAGTCGGTCTAGAGTTTGCTTTCACAAGGGTGGACACGCCACTTGCAGGCTGTCGTGAGTACCATTCGCTCAAGGCAGTCTCAGCGTCGCTCGATACTCGCTAAGTTTTTAAAGCGAGTCAACTTGCCGTGAGCAAAGCGCACCTCCTCAATTTTGTAGAAGATACTGCAAAGATAACCTGAATAGAAGAGCTCGCTGTAAGAGCTTCTTTTTGTTCCCCAAGGTAAGTAGAGTAGGCTGCTCGAGTGCACATTGCATGACGATGTGGTACTGTAAGTCTGCATGCTATCGATGTCGTTCGTACTCGATTACTCTCAGTAGGATCATATGTTTTTTTTTCTATTTCAATACTTGCTGTGAGCATGATTCATATTCTTTTTTCTGTATCAATATTGTTCTCAGCATGAACCGTATTCTTTTTTCTATTTCAATAATTATTCTCAGCCTGAATCATATTATTATTTCTATTTTAACATTTTCTGTAAGAGTATTTCTCATGGAATTGTGTTGATGCCCGGTTTGCTACATTCGTTTGAGATGTTGGAGAATAGAATAATAAAAAAATGAATGTAAGCTTCATGCATTCTCGACTAACAATGTTGGGAGGAAATAACATAGTTATATACAGTGGATTTTAATCTAATTTTTCATTTAATTTAATATTTTTTTCTAAGTGACTTCGAAACCAAATATCACGAATTTCCTTAGCTACTTTCAAACTTTTTTTCTTCGATATACCTCTTTGAAGGAGAGTACGCTAGTAAATTTTCTATATCGGCGTTATTGATACAACAATTACAGTAGTACATCAAGCATTGCGAGGTTGAGTAAACTCACTTTTGTGATAATACTGCTGTTAAGATGTAAGCAGTGAACCTGTCACAGCAATCCTCGGTTTGCTTACAGCAAAATTAGAATACGCAAATATAAAGTTGTCAATTTCCCTGTTTATTTAGTCCATCAAACTGCAGTAAGGTCACCTGAATGACCAGTTGTGTCCAATATGCACTGATCACTCGGTTTGTCAAGGTACAGTTGGTTCAAGAGAATGCTTGCAGTGATCAATAAGTCAGTTTGTCAACTGAGTCAGTGGAAGTAAATGATCAGTTGCACTATGCTCACTCTAACTAGTACGACTATAGTCTGTGAAAGTCAATAATTGAGGAATGCTGTCTGGTGTCCACAGGCGAGCAAAGCAAGCAGAACGGAGCTAACAGCACCAGCACGCCCATCACCTTCATGTCACCAGAAGAGATCAAGCAGTACTATCGCGACCGTCACTAGATGGTGCTAGTTGGCTCAGTTGTGGGCGACTATTTCAGTCTGTTTTATCATACAACCGGTAAAGGCCAGTTCACACGTCAGTCTTTTCAACGTGTTACCTCAGCTATTTGTCCAAATTCTTTGGTGTGTCCTGGAAAATACAGCCGCGTGTTTACCCTAAAATATAGTAAGAAGGTTTAGCAGCCGAATCAGTTGAATTATTAAAGTGTGGCATTAGTACAGTTTTCGATATTACTCTAACTTTGCATTGCATAAGAATTCAGAAGCTGCGTTTGTTCAACACTGCACTGCTGTCGGATGAACACGTTCAAAAAACTGTCGAATGATCCGGCCTTACGTCAGTCCACTCATGCTACATCTACCCCGTATTTACAGTATGGTCCTACGCATAAATATGAATACGTAAGCCGTATTTTTTCATTTTTATCATTTACGCAACACTAATATAATTTTGGGGGTTCACTGGCGTTTCGGATACAAAACATACTTCATATGTGCCATACTTAATTGGTACTACACCTAACGCATACGCCGTCTATATATTTACCTGGATATGTAACGAAGACATAATAATTACATCCAATTGTATAGACTGCTTATGTACCTTAAAATTTGTTTATGACACGTACATGAGTGTGCATTTATTTAGACGCATTGTTCATAGCAGTTTATTTTTTAGTTACCGAGCAGCTAAATGCATTTTTATGATTACTTATGGAATTTGATGTTTCATTCACAATAATTGCTGAATTAACATGGATACAGCAGAAAGGCTGTACGAAAGGCTTCAATAAAAATCTGTATGCCAGGTTGCAGCTGTTTTACAGGATCAAAATATACGCATATTAAACTGAACCGGAAGTAGTCGATGTGTACATATTTATGCCCATAATATTTACTGTATAGCTCAATATATTTAGAATTGTTTGCTATGTAATATTCAAACTCTGACAGCAATGCTCAAAGTTGTACTAGTGTAAATCACTTCATCCTATATTTGCGAGATAAAGATGTTGGTCAAGCAGCAACCTTGCCAGGTTAAGGTGGTTATTGCGACTTTTGAATTCTTTATTTCCAAATGTACTGGTGGTTTTCGATACAGGCTTTACTTGTTTAATTCAGATTCATTATTTAGGTTCAAAATTTTTGCTTCCAGACCCTCGAAGTATGCACCCGTGGATCAAGGGTGCATACAACGAATAACTGGAATAAAAAAAATGTAGCCTATGCATTAACTCTGCATGATAATGTGCAGCCTGTACGAAGAACCACATCCAGCGTGCACCGTACGTAGAACCTGCAGACTTAAGGGCTTGGTCGATTGGCTGACTTTCATCTAGATAATTTATTCCTATTATCCTTCAAAGTTCAAAGCTTCAGTTTTGAGCGCTGCATTCCCCTACTTTTAATCAAATTTTCAGGCGTTGATTGCAAACCGATTAAGTTGGAGACGATGAAAAACTGACTCCTTCTCTTCAGGTCAGATCATATCCAACCGCGAAGACTGAAATTTCGGTTAAGCGGGTTAGAGTATTTGGATGAAAGCGAACCAATCGAACACAACCGCGCCATGTTTACAGGTTTAGCTGAATGCACAAGAGTAGATCTCTTATATAGTAGAGTTAGCGCATAAATATCCGTCTTGCATGCATGTTGAAAATAGACTATTAATGCCTCCGAAAATTGTGAGGTGTCGTAAGTTCTTTACTCTCCAGTTAGGTACTTTGGGTACATACAGTAACCTTGAAGACCTAACATTGTCTTGTTATTTGAACTATGTGCTTCGTCAGAATTATTTTGGTTATAAGGAGAAAAAAATATTGTTATTTTGTTATGGTTGCAATATGTTATGGTTATTATACATGATTACTCATGGTTACTATACTTGATTACGGTGAATTGGCATTTTGTAATGTAACACCTAAATCAATTTGTAGTTACGACTATTGGTAAGAATAGCATATAACTACGAAGCGTCATTTTATCTACTATTCCGTGTCTACTATAGCAGCTTGATGACCTAAAAATTAATATCTTCTTAATTACTAGCAACGCTAGTCTCATATAATGCTGAGCACGGAGACTAAACAAAGATATAGGAATGTTTGAGTCTGGGTACCAATTAGAATAGCGTAATTTTCTATAATGAGTGGAGGGCAGAGGAACTACTTTATTTCTTCAAGATTATCAGTATTTTTTAACAAGATCAAAAAGAAAACCTTGCTCAAGGTCATGATTTGAACAAGAAGGGTCTGTAGCTCTTAAGTAGAGAGCGTATATTTATTTGAAGAAATATCAATGAATTTCATGAGATAGATTGCAACTCGCGACAAGCAATGTACTGTTTTAAAGCAGCACTTAAGGTTTTACAATTTTTAGACAACTGGGATTAGGTAAATTGGGCTTGAATTAAAAAAATTGTGTTTGTTACTTCAGCATGTGTGTGGCGATTATGATGATGATTATGATGTTACCCTGTGTTATTTTCCTACAAAGGTTTTTGTCATATTCTATGCCTATGGGAGCTAACACAGACTAGCAGAGGCAGAGCTAAGTCAAGTACATTTCATTTAAAAAGTGACACTAAATTTATTAAAATCACGTCGTCAAGTTTCCTATTTAGTATTTACTTAATGGAAAATAGTAGCAACTACCTCTATGCGCTCAGCTGTTGCATCTTTTGCCAAATCCACCTTTATGGAAGATAATTAGAGCAAACTACTAAAGTGCAATGTATGAGAAATAAATTTTTTTAATAAAGAGTCTTGACCATAATAACAGGCTTAAGCTTTTATATGCCAACAAAGTTCTCGTTGCAACGAAAGTCATTTGATATCAATTTTAATTTTCGAACACTGTTTCCATGCTCTATGAAGAGCTAGCTTTACGCAAAGTCAAATTATACATTATTAAATACAAATGTTGAGCTCAACATTTATCCAAATATGGTGGTAACCTGTTAGTACAGTAAAAGTTAAATAGATAAATACATGACCGCACAGACTCGTTAA
>LQNS02278187.1:26650468-26664183 GCA_001587735.2 Parhyale hawaiensis | reverse complement strand
CATTACATTAGTACTACTCACTTTGAAGTAGTCCGAGAGAGCGGTGTCACCCACATAGCCCCAGGTCATGTCCCCCTCAGCCAGCAGGAGGTCATCCAGAGTCTGCACGGCGTTCTCGATCTGTCCAAAGTGACCAAGACAGAGGTGAGTACTCGTAGATGTAGCCATGCATCACACCACAGGGGGAGCTAGGTTCAGGGTGTGCCCAAAGAGTACCAAGACTTCAAAAAATGGCGAAATTGCGGATTTGTTTCTAACTGTATTGTAGTGGTGGGAGGATATGTTCATTGAAGCAGAGAACAGAATAATGGCAGAGATTGGTATTGTGTGTAGTTAACCCATTTACGCCTCTGGTTACGCTTACGCATCTCATTACGATGTGGTTTATCGGCACAAAAGTGTAAAGTAAGTCCGTCGTTCTGTATTGGACCGCGAAAGGTTCAGTACCCTTCATATGCCACTCTTACATCTTCAGTGCCTGATGCCACTGCATACTAGGTAACCAAAAGAACGTTTGCCACCATTAAAACGGGAAACATTAATTGCCTCCCCAACTCAACGATTTTAAAGGAATTGTTTCGAAGCTTGCACACAATGGCGTACGTATGAGTAGCTATGTTCAAAAAAGTAAGTTTGCAACACATGTAGCTATAGCTTATATGGATGCTAACAACCAATTTTAGTATTTTTTTGTGGGAAATTGAGTCTAAAAAACAATATCTATTTATTGAAAATATCATTTTTGGGTTAAAATATCATATATGTATAAATAACATTAGTGATAGCCGAACACATTTGACAATCCACTTGTAAACAGGAGATTGCATTTGTTCGATGAATGGCTTAATCCGGAAAAGCAATTCCGTCCAAATAAAGAAGAGAAACTGTAGTTTATTAGTTCACCTTATATTAAATGCCTACAAAATGTATATTCGTGTTTATTCACCATATGGTTTAAGTTTAAATAGATGTAATCAATGTCTGTAAAACCTTTCTTTCAACTGGGAAAGAGAAGAAAAGAAGAAGAGTTCATCTAAACGCTGTGTCTGCTGCAACTTAAAATTACAAAAAAGTTTTCACATATCCTTTATTACAAACTGCCCATTGCTGCTCAAGATAACATATTTTGAGCAAGTCTCCCATTACACCACAGGTTGTTACGTTATACTGAAATATCTAGTTTTAGCTCAATGATAAATACCACATGGGGCAGCTGCACTGCATGACTTCAGGTGTCCGTTGGATGCTTATCGCTGACTTCAATTTCCTTTATTTAATTCAATTCAATTGAAATCTTACGGTACTGCTTAACTGTAAGAGGACTGAAGACTTACCTTGACAGTACTCACAATTAGCCAATATTTTCTGGCAGCTATCTGAAGATATAATTAGAGTTTTTGGAACATAAGCATCTGGCCGCTGCTTGACGATACCCCCAAAAGTGAGGCGGTTAATATTCGAGTATACCATTGATGATCACGACACTAACGCAGATCGAGATTTTCGCATCGGGGATGTTCATACCTCACATGGGTAGGAAACAAATACTGGGGTACAGAACCCGATCTTTCCCTCCTAATGTTTCCAATTTGGTGACGAATTGGAAAGTAATCCAGGCGACGAATATTAAGAGTGAGAATAATCACTTCGGCAGTTAGTTGAAGTGGGCATGGGGACATATTAGAATGCTACTAAGCTACAAGGAGGTGATGAAGGCAACGAGGTTCCCTGAATAAGTCTCTATTGCAAATATGAGAACCTAAGAAAGGTGAGGAGGGCCAAGCAGTGCTCTGAGTAGTTCTTGATAGAAAAAAAGACGAAGAAGCGAATCTAGGAAAGGTGAGCAAGGCCAAGAGGTTTTCTGAATAGGTCTCGATACAAAACAAGACCTGAGAGTTACGATGGCCAAGAGCTTTAGTGAGTAGGTCTCGATGAAAAAATATTAAAGTAACGAACCTTTGGAAAAGTGAGGAAGGCCACGAGGTTCCCGGAATAGGTTGTCACGATGATGAGCACGAAGATCCACCAAAAACCAACAACTATCCTCCCAGAATGACTGAGTGGTAATTTAGTTCCACCTGTAAAGCAAATAGAAAAATCATAACTATAGCTACAGTACCAAAAAATAATAATTCCTAGTTAACCAAAAAATCTCAATACTGTATTAAGCAAATACAACAAAAAATAAGAACAGGTTAGATATGGAGTTAGTTGCTTTAGGTTCATAAGCAAAATAACCTTGACTTAGAGTTTAACTTTATGCTGTTATAATATACGGTGCACTGCTTGACAGCGCTTATTTTACTTCTATTTTCATTTAATATATACTGTGCTTCCCTTAGTATTTTGACAAAATATCATTTTTGACTGGCAGAAACCATTCTTAAAATTTACCACAAATGAAAGAACAATAACGTTTGTAAGCTGAGAAATCTGTATTTTTTTAACATTTTCACTCTTATAGCTTCGACTAGCCTCCTTTGCAAGACGCTTCAGATTTAGGATTTCATGAGAAATCAATCATCATCTGACTATTTAGGATTAAACGATTGACGCCGTATAACCTTCATTCACCTCCAGCGCTCATTACTTTACCAGCTGTAAGCAAGAATGCGATCCTCACCTTGCTGCAGGATGGCCCCGAAGACGTACCAGGAACAGTTCTGCAGGGTGAACAAGCCCCGCCCATCCTTAAGATCGTAGTAGGAGTAGTACGGAGAGTTGCTGTTGATCAGGTACAGAATGGGACCCATCACAAACACCGTCACCGCGATCAAGATCCATGTCTGGTGCAGAGAAAATCGGTCTCAGCTTTCTTCACAGTTATTTCAGTCATATGCCTGTACATTTCCTAAGCAGTTCGAAACCAAAATAACTTACTTTAGGCACGGGAATTTGCAACCATGTTCAGGCATATTGCTGTCATGGTCGAGTGCACTGTAGCTACATACTCTATGTTCGAGAACATTGCAGTCATACTTGAACACATCGTAGTTATGTTCAAACACACTCCAGTCATCAAGCCCAAAACATACGTATGGCGTAAACGTATTCTAAATCTTATTTTGTCTTCAACTTAGTCCACTGTTCTTTCAAATCCATATACACTCTTACGCGTAGATGCTCAACTGACCTAATCTAAATTAGAACGCATGACACATTGCAGCATTGAGCAAATAAGTGCTTCAGTTTCACCAAAGTCGGCAATTTTTCAAAAGATTTCAAAAATGCATGGGATTTCAGAAGTAGAAAGTTTGAACCAAGTTGTTAACATCTTAAGACCCAGGTGCTATCACAAAACAATGTTTATAAGCATCATGTAATATATTTTTCACATTTTAGATCAATGTAGTATTACAAAAGCAGGTTTGTACCCTATAGGAGGGCTTTGGTTTACTAGCCTACTCTTCGCCCAGCTCTACATAAGCGAGGTCATTGATTGCAGCTCATAAATTAGTAAAATGAACCTCAATTTACCCAAGGAGGGCACATGGGGTCATAGATACTGGCAAAGAGTACAAATCTCTAGCAACAAAGCATGTTCACCGTAATAATTTATAATATTTAGAAGGATTAATACTTTTAAAACGCAACGGAATGTTCTAAAACAATTAACATTAAATAGTCTTGGAAATATGTTCTTCTTGTAAGGGTTATCCCAACTCGAAGATATTTTATACAAATTATTTTGGTGAAAAAGCTTGAAGGTGAAAAATTGTCATATATCTTAAATATACAGTGCATATGTATTTACCAACAGACCACACCAACGAGGAATATATCACTCGTCTACTAAAAAATGCAGTAAAGCGAGCCATCTAGTAGTCAATTAGAAGCATGAACTTTCTGAAAGAAATCTCATAGGATTCAAAGACATTTTTTGGTCTCATTAAAAGAACTGTAAGCTTTCTGCGGCAAAATCCTAGTTATCGTAAATGTGGTACAAAAGGCTACAGGCACGTTGAGATTGTTCTTAGGCAAAAACATGCAGGTATCTGAAAATCTTTAAATAATTAAATGGTAAAATTAGGGGTCAGCCTCAAAAAAAAAACTGTCCATTAAAAGGCTGAACGCTTGAGTATTTAATCTACAAAAAGAGGGCTCCATTTGCACACTTTAAACAAGATAATCTAATCCGATTATGTTCAAATCATCTAGACTCCCAACTTAGAACAGATTCCCGTTCCAGGCGTTAATCGCAAAATTATTGCGCTTGAGGAGCCGAAAACCCATTCTCGCTCTGAATCGGTTTGCGAATATCGCATACAGAACTCGATCGAAAATGGCGAATGGAATGTTCAAGAAATTGAAGTCGGGACACGTTAAGGGTAGTGACCCACGTCAACGATAGTGAACAACGTTAAAGATAGTGACCCGCGTTAAAGATAGTGACACACGTTAAAAATAGTGTTTCGTGTTAAAGATAGTGACCCATTTTGAAGATAGTGCTTCCTGTTAAATATAGTGACTGACGTTAAAGATAAGGTTTTATATTAAAGCTAGTGACTCACGTTAAAGATAGGGTTTCCTGTTAAAGCTAGTGACTCACGTTAAAGATAGGGTTTGATGTGACAGCTAGTGACTCACATTAAAGATAGGGTTTCATGTGACAGCTAGTGACTCACATTAAAGATAGGGTTTCATGTTAAAGTTAGTGACTCACTTTAAAGATAGGGTTTCATGTTAAAGCTAGTGACTCACGTTAAAGATAGGGTTTCATGTGACAGCTAGTGACTCACATTAGAGATAGGGTTTCATGTTAAAGCTAGTGACTCACGTTAAAGATAGGGTTTCATGTTACAGCTAGTGACTCACGTTAAAGATAGGGTTTCATGTTAAAGCTAGTGACTCACATTAAAGATAGAGTTTCATGTTAAAGCTAGTGACTCATGTTAAAGATAGGGTTTCATGTTAAAGCTAGTGACTCACATGAAAGATAGGGTTTCATATTAAAGCTAGTGACTCACATAAAAGATAGGGTTTCATATTAAAGCTAGTGACTCACATGAAAGATAGGGTTTCATATTAAAGCTAGTGACTCACATTAAAGATAAGGTTTCATGTTACAGCTAGCGACTCACATTAGAGATAGTGACAAGATTAATCGCTCAGAGCGGCCGCATCGACAGCACCTCTAGAGGTCACTGAGAACGATGAGTTAGGTGCGACCTCTACGTCCTTCCGTCACAACAAACATGTCAAGGCTACATGTACTCTCACTATTTTATCCCTAATTCCATGAAATTACAGTACCAACGTAAACTATAGTACAAAGGATCCATTATGTGAACAACCCTTGATAGCATCCCAAACTTATGAAGAGAGAGGCTGCTGCAGCTGTAGTAGATAACGTTGATGTAGAGCAGAGGTGTCGAACCTTTTCTGCGTCAGGTACCCCAAACAACTCTAAATAGGTTCTCTAAATAGGTTCTCACACCCTACAAAATGAAGAGCTCGCATGATAATAAAGAATTTAATTAATTCTATATTTGTGTTGGAAATGTGTTTCAGTTAATTTTGCTAAAGTGACATCTCTCAGGGGTGCGAGCCACCACGGTTGGAAATCACTGATGTAGAGAGAAGACGGTGCCCAGTTCCGACACCAAAATAACAAGTTTGTTAGTAAATTGCTGGTCAAAACACCAAGAGCAGGCCACTAGGCACTACAGTATCAATCATGAAAGTCCTTATCGACTTCTCTCGGATTTATGATGACGACATTGTCATCGAAATCACATCATTGAAAATCTCTCTTCAATTAGTCGATAACGGTAACAAAATAAAAAATATCGGGATGTGGATAATAATAATTGACGTCGCCCTATCAATTGTGGGGCGGCGTACCTCCGTCTATGAGAAAAAAGTTAGCAACCTCAATGAATAAAATTTTACGTGCAATATTGAAAGTTTAATTTTTTACTATTTTGTCATATATATACTGTGATTAGATCAACTATTTTGTACTAATTTCGTTTTTCGATTCGATATTATCCAATTTTTTTGTAAAGATTAGTCACTTTGTTTGAATTTTGTCCTTGTTATTATCTTAGCCAGGTCCAAGAAGCGATTAGGCTTGCAGGGACCTTTTGTCACATTTGAGTGTTTCTTTTTTTGACCATACCTGTTTTTATCGAGTGTTTTGACAAATATATTTTTATGGAGTTTCTATGGAGTTTCAAATGCCAAGCTGCAAAACTCTGACCTCTATAAAGGAAAATTTCTACGTGAACTGGGTATTTGGAAAGACTTGGTACTCATACAAATCACCGTCATGTTCAAAAATTCCCAAAATAAATCAAATAGGCATTATTGCTGAAGCGAACTTCCGCAAATCGAAAAACCGATCCATACAGCGAGGCAGCTGTAGACGTTTGTTTATAAGGTAATATGTTGATGATGCTGGTTAATAGGACATGCTTATGTAGAATATTAGGGCTATGCTGTGGGCTATTGGTTAATAAGACAACACGTTGATGCTTGTGAATAGGGCTATATTAACGACGAGTAAAGATCGTATTTTATATATTGTTTGTTTTTTACTTACTTTTATTTAATTTTCTTTTCGCATCATTAGCAATTGAACTGACGTTTCGTGTGAATGGAGAATGCGATTATTGGAAATAGTTACTTGTTTGTCAGCGGTTTTTACTAGCTTGTTCAATAGGGCAAATGAGCTTCACTGTTGACAAATGTTCGGTAATGCACATTAAACTGAAAGAACGTCTGATTACGATTGGAAATGAATGGGATAGAATTAACAGCTCTCCCCCAACAACGTGACCTAGGAATAACTATGCAAACGAACTAAACTGCAGTCAGAAATAGACAAATAATTTAAAATTGCAAGCAGAGTCCTGGGATTCGTTGCCAATAACTTTGGGTACAAATCCAAGGACTTAATCGTTCCATTGTACAGAGTACTAGTGGGTCCACATTTAGAGTTTGTTGTTTTATTGTGGTTGCCATATCATTGTAATGACATAGATGAAATAAGATAAAATGGTGAATAACAAACATTGGGAGAGACATCGTCTACAGCTACGAACCCCTCCTCCAGGAGTCGCTAACTCTTAACGGCCAAAGCTTCCGAAGTCACCTTCTCCCTTCTTCTTCTTCTCTCTTCCGCTCCAACTACCCAAATAGGCGTCTCTAAGTCCCGCATATCAGCGCCTATTGATCGTTCTTGCTTGAGTGTATGCATGAGCGTCTCTTTGACTGGGATTCTTCCCCCCTCCCCCCTTTTTTCTTCTTCTTTTTTCCTCAGTCTTTTATATCCTAGTGACATAAAGGCAATAGCTCATCGAGGGCCGGGGCGTAAGTTTCGGTGTTTCTTTGTCAATGGGCGTGATGGTTCGTCTACTGCTGCCTGTTTAATCTAAATGGAAAGAATCCAAAGCCAAGCAGCAAAATTAATACCCTAGTTACGAAACATACCTTACAAGCGTCGCCTACAGGTAGTCGGACCTATCTCTCTCCGGTAAAGACGACTCAGGAGGCAACTAACAGAAAGATTCAAGTACTTGAACGGCTTCAGTGACGTGCCTAAAACAGGAACTTTTGACAGAGACGTTGAAAATCGCCTCCGAAACAACGGCTTACAACTCAAACATAAAGATCGAAGAACTATTCCAAGTAAGTAGTGCTTTCCTGTATTTCATAGTGAACTTTTGGAATCGACTTCCCTCCAAACTCGTCGGTGCAGAGATCGCAAAGACGTTCCAAAATCGTTTTGACAAGCACTGGGAGCAGCACTCTCAACAGCTACGAACTCCTCCCCAAAGACTTACTTACTCTTAACGGCTAAATCTTTAAACCTACCCTAATCCGTCATATTGCATGACCCAACTAACTTAATGTCTACGAGTACCGCAGGTCTGCTGCAAGTAATCGTGCTGACTAAATCATGAGCAAGTAGGAGTATGAAATCGGGAAGGAAGAGAAGTGGGTACGAAAGACAGACGTCCCGTAGGCCTAGCTAGTGGCTAAGGTAACCTACACGAGCCCCCTGGGGTCGCCACGTCCCATAATATGGGACGGGTGAACCTAAACTAGCTAACCCTATGTCCTATGGCCCATCCTTATCCCCTTGGGGAAGCCAATAGTAGAATTTAACTATTAGATACTTCCAGTTCATACTTGTACTAGCAACAGCAATATTGGCTTGCATGCTATCTAGTGAATCTAGTCAATCTACTAGTAAATAACCCTCTTTCAAAGGGCGATGGGGGTTGGGGAAAGAAGTTGGTGGGATGCATGTAAGAGTGGGTCCTTGTACCTCATCGTGGAAACAAAGAAAATTTATTGAATTTTCATTAGTTATTCAATTTTTTACGGCTTAACTCTTGCGATGAATTCGAATTTATGAACACTCCACTCCAGAGTCCAGACTCTGGTATCCAAATAAAATGCTATATTACTTGAGAAATGAAACTTTGAGTAAACATTCGCTATTTGCATTCGTAAATATCTAAACAAAATATTTGCATTCGCATTCGCGAATGTTAAAAAATAGACATTCGGTCCACCTCTAGTCAATACTTTCTCATTAGCAGAGGTTACGTTACTGGCTTATCAGAGCGGTCACTTCCTCATCAGTCGTACTTACTTTTAGTTTAGGTTACTTACTTATCAATTGTGTTTTCCTGTAGTTTTGTAGTGGTTACTGGTTTATCAGTAGTAATTTCTTGCATTTCAGTAATGGTTACTTACTTATCAGCAGTGGCTTTTTGCAGTTCAGTAGTGGCTACTAGCAGTCCTGCGCCCCGACTGCGCTACAACATCAGCAGGGACGCAATACCCCAACATAGGCCGCGCCCAGCTCAGCAACCTACCATACCCCGAAGCTCACCTCGGTCGAGAAGGGCTCCATGAAGAGAATGACCCTGGACAGCTCCTTCGGCCTGGCGATCATGAAAGTGTAAGGCTGCTTGTCGATGACAGTCGTGAAGTCTACGAACTTCCTGCGCAAGTCCGTGATGGTGAAGGCTGCGCATCCTACCATGACCTGGCGATAGAACGCATATATGCGTTGTATTAGGAAGAGAAATTGTGGCGGGTAGGTAGTAGAAGTAGTGAATGGTAAATTTTGTCCCGTGTGCTAGCTTAGGGATGTTACTTATAAGAACGAATACTTCAGGGTGCTGCGCCCTGATTTGTTGGGCACTGCATCCATATCGGAAAATACATGCCTTTTCTTTCTTTCTAGTAGTAGTAGTAGTTATCAAAGGTTGCCCCGTGTGACACGGCCGCAGGAATAAAAAAAGGCCAGAGGTTTGCTTTTTACTGTTGGTTGGGCCGAAAGTGCATGGCTGTAAGCCCCGTACGTGCTCGCCAATATATTCAAGCATTAGTTCCATTGGTGGCTGAAGATGCGGCCCGAAAGCACTGACCTCCGCTAAAAAGAGCAAGATCGGCTAAAAGACAGAGTGGTAGACAAACAAACGGACGAACTGACAGATCGTCAGAAAAAAGTTATCATCTATTCTTCGTGACATTTCTGACAGTTCTGGTAAATTTCGATCAGATCCGTCCGTCAAATTTTGAGTGATGTTATAAACAAACAAGCCCAGGCAAAAGAATAACTTCCTTACAGGATGTAAGAAAAACGAAGAAATGTCATTCAAGGACAGTTAGAACAAGACTTGAATACCAGTTATAAAATCATGACTCAAGTATCCGTAGATCTTATTGATGCATTATTTTTAGATGACTAAAGAGTATTAAGGAATTGATCGATACAGGTAATACCATTAACTCTTTCGCTGCTGACAGCATTTCTAGATACGAGTATTCATTTTTGTAAAACCTAAAGGGTGGCCTAATTAACTGATAATTTTGGTAGCAGTAGCTAGTCCGATAGTCTTATGAGTTCTTAACTTTCCAAAATTAAAGATAGATGAGTTACTCTTATAAGAAGAGTTTTATTGCCCTTATCGTTAATTTAATTATCAATATCAATGATAAAACTACACGCTCGGGCGTCAAGAAATAGGTACAAAGGCCCGAAGCACTGCTAAGAAGAAGCTATTAAAAAGCCATTCACGGCTGACACGAACGTTTGAAGATCTACAAGGCCGAATACATATTCTGGCAGTCAATTCCTACGAAAACAGATGAACAAACTAACCTATGTATACATATGAGTTTCTGCCCCATCTCGTGTGTTTCTTCTAAATATCTCCGACAACAAATGCCCTCATCAGTGTTGAATGCTAGCTTAAAGATGCAGAAACAAGCAAGCCTGGAAATTTAATAGACGCCTGCAAGAACAGAGTTTCGGTAGCGGTAAGGGTTTACTTAAAAGGGGGGGGGGGCAGCTGACACTGGCGGCTCAGCCACAACAGTGGAAAAGGCAGTCAGTATTTTTACCTCCAAACCAAGGAGGCCATGCTTTTGTTGAGTTTGACTGTCTGTCGGTCAGTTTGCTTATCTGTCACCTAAATTCACCTAAATAATTCAAAAAGTTATGGACGGATCTTTACGAAATTTACAGGGATTCTTTGGCTCAAGAGTAACAGATGAATAACTTTTGATCAAAATCCGTGCAACAGTTTGTTGTTCATTTGGCTGTCTTGTTTTTCTTAGCACCATAACTGTTAAACTTTTGAACGGATTTTTACGAAATTTATGTGAGGTGTTGGGTATATATCAGGCACGTGCCGTCAGGGTAGACAAGGTAGGCAGTGCCTACCCTGCAGGAAAGAAGCAAGCAGTTACATTTCATAAAACATCATAATCATGACCCTTAATTAGTACATTTATAACGCAGAAAATGAATATTACTGCATTTTTGTAGGTCAGGTAGGCATTATTTGCCTCTGCCTGCGTATCACTGTGAGAAAGCTACGGATATTATTGTGTGATGCACGTGCCGTCGCAGCGAGCGGCAGCGTTGAGAACCAAGGGGCGGTAAAGGCAGAATTCTGTGTGCCTTTGAGCAAGGAGGTTTAATAGACTAGTAATGCTCCTTGCATTTAGTGCAGTTGCCACTGCGTGCCATCGCTCGGGCGTCTCTCTTACAAGTTTTATTGACCGTTTTTACTAGTTATACAAATCTTATCTTTTCAATTTATCCTCTATTACAATAAAAAGTATTTGTCAGAATATATAATCAGTGCTAGCTCAAGATACTCCAGAACTTAACGATCTAAAACGAAAGAAGAGAACGAATGTTGTTAGGACTTGTGAATGAGTGTGGTACGAAAAACAAGAGCTTTTGCTGGTAACTAAAAGGCACTTCAATAATTGAAGAAGAAAGAAAAGAATATTCTGTGCAATTGTACGAACATTCTAAAAAAAAAAATAATAACAGTAGGATTTTCCGTTTTCAAAAGGTTACAGTTCATCTCATATTGTTTTATTAGCTGATATGAATACATTTGAATATTTTGTCAAGAGCTGTGGAAATTTTTTCATCATAAGTTAAGAAGCAAATTTGAGCAATATTTACAATGGACTGCGACTGGGAGGTAAATCAGTTTCACGTTTGTTAAGTTGGGTTTTTGAACGCGGCCTCGAACACACTTTTCCCAGTGCTGTGAAATTCCTGTAACTCTAATGTAACTTATTAGAGAGGTCGACTTCTGCAGTGAAAGCGATGAAAAGTTACACTAGAAGCAGAATGACTAATAAAACGCTAGCATTACTTACTTTAACATCTATTGAAAAAGAAAAATTGGGCCAAAATCCACCTTTCGACTTCTATGAGAAAGTAGCAGATTCTTTGCTACTCTGAAGAGAGTATAGATTTCCTCTGCAAATAGCCAAATGTAATTTTTTGGTAGACACAATACCGTAATTTTTTTCACATTCCTTCAAATATTTTGATAATGCCTACCCAGAGCACATTCTCATATATCACGAAAAAAGGAAGAAACAAATATTTCTGATATTCTTGTTCGTTTGTCTCTGTGTTTGATTGATTATTTGTTAATAAAACAACTAAAAAAGTTATGAAAAAATCCTTACGAAACTTAGAGGAATTTTTAGAAATGTTAAAAGACATAAATGATCCAATTTTGCTGATGATCGGCCGATGACTTTGTGTGTTTGACTAATGTTTGTCAACAACATGACTCAAAAAGTTACGTACGGATCTTCAAGAAAATACAGAAGCTGCTATTACTATCAAAGGGTCAGATTTTGGTGCTTGACAGAATGGAAATCTTAGTTTCAGAACCAATTTTGAATTTTTCATTAACGTGGCCACGCTTGGCGGAGGTATGCGTTCTCAGAGTGCTCTAGTCTTGCCACTGCGACAGGGCCGCAAGCAGCAGCAAGCGCCTACCTCGTAATAAACTTTTACTGAATGCGCCTATGCACTCAAGTAATGCATTTTGGTGACTAGATGTTTAATATTTTCAGTATCTAAGAGCTAAGACTGTATAAGTTACCTCGCCCCTGGAGACCTGCCCCATCATCCCGTTGAACTGCCCCTGGCTGTCTCTCACGCCCCATTTACCGTCGTCAGGAGGCACCACCTCGTACCTGTACAGGACAAAATGATTGATTCAAAGTTTGAAAGCCAATTGAATGTTGGACACTTCTAATCTGAATCGAGTCGTGAACTGAAATTTTTTGAAACAGCGAAACAATCACTGCCTAGCAGGGATAGCTTTTTTTATCGTATGAAGCGCAATAATTTGACGATTAACACTTGGAAAGTAATTACTAACCCTTTGGATTGTAGTTCCAGACAAGGCAAAGCTGATCCGATTAGACTACTTCAGTCGTAGTGGACGAATCGATTGCTTAGTTAACTGACCAGCATCATAACTGACTACGGGACAACATTGTACAATCGTAAGATCAACTTATGAATGGTCGTTCATCTCGCACTTCGTTCACCGTAAGTACTCTCCAAGGGCATCTTGGAAACCCACTTTCACTGTGTAATCGAGTTGAAGTGCTAGCTGAACATCCACCCATTAGTTGAGCGTGCGACTATACTAAGTGCCTCTGGCAGAAGAATTGGACCTAGGCACTCACGTGAAGTTGAGACGGCGGCCGAGCTCGTCTAACACGTCGAACATGAGACCCGTGTGGGCGATAACTGGACCGTTGTCGCCGTCCTTCTTGAAGATGTGCCACGGAGGGTACTGTGCGGAGGTACAAGAGCACATCATATGGTACAGATGCTGGAGGATGGGTATAATAAGCACATAAAAGGTCAGATCTATATACATGACGGACTAAAGGCACGGTCGACTGGGACGTAAATGTCGATCAAGCCAAGCACACTTGACTTAACGTGTCAGAAACTTCAGGTAGGTTCCGTGACTTCGATCCGTTTGTTGAATTTTAGGCGTTCACTGAAAATTAGTCATCTGTGAGACTTCATACAACTTAATTTTACTTCGTAGAATTAAAATTTCAGATCGGTTCGACATAATAGGGCTGCTTCTAAAACCTAATACCAGAGGTCGGTATCTCCGATTATACGTATTACGATGGTACGATGGCAAAATCGATGGTACGATGGCCATCGCCATCGTTCTTACAACATCGCCTCACAACGTGATGATGTACTGCGTTCTTCAGAGTGGAGCTTTTGATTTTTTATGTTGTAAGGAGCTGATATCGGGCAGACGGATCACTATTTGGTGATCTCTCAGGTACGAGCAAAGTTAAAAAGGCGTGCTAAACGACAGGGAAACGCACAGTTTGACTCGAAAAGACTGCATGAGCGAAATGTGAGGGAGGAGTTCAACGAGAAG
>LQNS02278187.1:26594805-26648749 GCA_001587735.2 Parhyale hawaiensis | reverse complement strand
TACCTGGAGACGAACGATGGAGAGAGATAGGAGGGAAAACGACTTGAGTGAGGAAGACATCATGCGGTTTGCGCCGGATAGGGGCCGTTGGAGGCAATTTGTGGCTGCCCTATGGACCACTTGAGGTTCGAAGAGGATTAACTAAGGCACGCGAATCTCAGCCAATAGACTATTGTTTATTACATCATATGTAAATTGAATTTTTGTTACGTGTGTATATAGGATACGACTGCTAGGTGTATATATCCTCTCTCACATTCTTGCTTTTCACCCTTGAAAACGTTTGCGTTGAGCAAAACGAAAGCTTGGGTCAATAAAACTAAGATCTTGATGATGTCAATTAAATCATTAAACATACATATTTCCCTTGAGCATAAGCCGTGTTGAATATAGCTTTCAAAGCGAAAAAGCTGGTGATGATGGAGTGAACGGGAACAAAATAATAGCACGGTGTTTATGACCAGCTAAATAACACTTTACTATTGCAGAAAAAAATGGTGATAACGATCCAATGGGTCACTGGCAGTTTAGTATACTATTAAGCTTGATAACATTTGTTCATTACTGTAGAATTTCCGGGGTCCAACCTGAAATGCCCTGCCAGACCTTGAAATTTTCACGGCTGCAGTTATAGTTATTATTATTAAGATACACTAGATTGGCGAGGTGGGAACGGAGGGAACTTTATTAGATTAGCAAACCCTCACGCAACCAGCTAGCAAGCAAAAAAAAAACAGAGGATCAGAGATCACAAAACAGCTCTGTTTACAGATAGTTCAAACCTGCCAATGCCCGCACCAACAAAGGCAGAGCCATCAAGCCCATTCCAAACATCCACACACGATGGAAAACACGAACGGGAGTACTGGCCTGTACGGCATCGCACCGGTTCCAAGGCAAACTCGGCAATAAATGGCTCCAGAATAAAAACCGACAGTTGATGACTTGGGCAATTATATAGTTTCTAGAGAAAACAGACCCCACCAACCCTGCGACTGTCAGCGCGCCAGTGGCGCCAGAGCAGAAGGTACGACACCATCCAGCATGAACGCTCATCGACGAACTACTCTGTCAAGCAAACTCAGATGACAATCGGCTGCAGATCCGTCTCATATGAATTTACACGACGTGCGAGCCGCAAATCTTTGCATCAAGTTGGGCTGAGCTTGTAAACATCCTGCACATTGACGCTATGTTTTCTCGGTGTCCTTGAAGATAAAAACGTTCAAGCACATTCCCCAGACTCATTCTGTGTTTTCAGGATATTCTTAAAAACAGAACCTTCCAGCATACCACGCACTTTGATTTTATCCTTTGAATATATATGAGAAACAAGAACGCGCCGTGGCGTAAGACCATCACCCGCGATTGGGGCCAATTCAAAAGTCATTTTTGATAGCCAGCTACGCCTAGTTTTTTATATGGGTCACATTTAGGTTAACCAACCAAACTCCCTACAAAAAATCCTGAAGATTGCTTAAATCCTTCTACCTGTTAATAGGTGGACAAACATATGAGCTGGAGAACAGCGAAACGCACGTCGTGGGTATCAAAATTTCTTCAATTGCTTCTAATCGATATACAAATATATATACTTAGATCTTCAAAGAAAATCTCACCACCTCTCTCACTTCGTTCGCAGGTGATAAAAAGGAACTTTTCAGCACACCGTGCACATTGATTATATATATCCTTGAAGGAACTTTCACCAAAACATGCATTACCAGACTGCACGTTACACCAACGTTCAATTCATCAGTTCTTTGTTACTCCGAGCTCAGCAAACTCCAGTGCATATTGTAGTCAAAGTGCGCATTCATACCAATAGATTGTCGGAGACTGCTAGGAACACTTAGTTTATGACCTCCAGCTGTTGTGCGCGAATCGAGCTCACAGCGCTGCCTTGTTGCAAGGTTGTTCATTAAACAAATTAGGCGAGCTCAAGTCAATATTCGCCCTCGCTCTGAGGAGACAAGAAGCTGTTGCCTAGCAAGAAAAGCTGATGATGGTTTGTTGAGGTAGTTATGCATGGAACTTGCAAGAAGTGCCCCTCGTCTCTAACGAAAGTCGTTCGTTCTTCCAGGAATGGGGCGAAAAAAGCAGGAGTTCCTGTATCTCCAAGCAAAGAAAATGGCATGACTAGGCATCACTTACGCCGGTGTCTGTGAGGACCTGGCCTGCCCCTGCAGAGTCTCTCATTTACAACATGTCTCCATTGAGAAAACATTGCCTCATCTACAGCCCTTATAAATATATATAATTAGGTAGCAACCCTTCTTGAAACGCGTAGCGATGAAGACCTTCACTCACTCAACTGCGGGCAACTCATTCACTTCTCCTTAAAGAACCAACTACAGTTATAAAGATTCGACCTCTTGAGAAATATAACAAAGGTATTTCAACTAAGAAATATGGTGTTTTTAATTGAACATAGATATAAATATATGTGTGTGTGCAGTGTATCACATTGTTAAGGACAGAATTTTGAGAAGAAATTTCTTCAATGACTGTAGGAAGGTCCATGCGCCCTAGGTACCAGCCCAACCCTAGACCTGCCTAACCTATACCATGGTTGAGCACCAAGTCAAGAGAGACATGTCCCCTGTACGAGAGAAGCGACTTTGGTCATAACGTCACTAGCCTTCCTTGTTGTCGTCACCGGTTTCGTGGATACATCACCATGGCGTGATCAGTAGACCATTTCCAGGATTAGTTGGTACAACCGTATACGATTTTTTTTTTTTTCATAACTACATAGTGAACCTTTCGTTGTCATTATTGAGAAATTGATAGACCTGATCGGTATTTTAACATTTCCGGTGACTAGAAGCTTTTTTTATTTTTTATTATTTATTTATTTGTTTTGTTGTTGTTGTTGTTGTTGTTGTTGTTGTTGTTGTTGTTGTTGTCGTTAATGAAAAATTGGAAATATTTGATAAGATCGCTGCACTGCCATTTACAAGAAGACATTTCTTTATTACTAAAGACAAACTGAATTTATCTTTATTTTGGAATTTGCCATTAGTTAGAGTAGCGGTTCCCAGTGGGGGTGCATATGCACCTACGGACCCTTTCTTGGTTCACGCACGGACCCTCTACTGGTTCATAATGTTTGAAGCTTATGTGGCAATATTACATTGTTATTATCTCACAGATGATAAAACATTAGAATATGTTAATGGTATAAGACGAAAATATAAGTTTAAGTAGCTTATAATAATCTTTTACAACAATTTACTGAAATTAAAAATTTTTAGCAAGTATATAGTTACCCCTAAATGCTTTTGCTCGATCACGAAAAACTAGATTTTTTCAAAAACGGCGAGATCAGCATACGCTAACCATCATTCAATGAAAATAGTCTTCTGAGGCGAGTCGAAATGAATTCAAGAGAGTTAAAGGCAAAAACTCGCTGTATGTGAATAATGAGCTGAGCTGGGATGTCACGTGACTGTGGCATGAGTAATTATATGTTTGGTGTAAGTTTTTATGCCTACGCATTTCTGTTGTAACTGAGAAGAAATAGCCTGGAAGCCGTCGATATCTACAATACTCATTCAGCACGTAACATACTAAGTTGATGCCATTTTAATGGCGGAGGGTCCGTGTGCTTTTAGGCAATTTGATAGGGATCCGAAGAAAACTGAACTTTGGGGAACCAATGAGTTAGAGGAAGGCTCTCGGTTTCTAATGACAATTCAGCTGAATTGATCTTAATCTTCGTATGTATCACCTTTATCTTACAATTTGTGATCAATTTAAGAAAGTTCCTTTCTTATTTATAACAAATTGCACTGCACGCTAGAGACATATGGAACTTCATTCGTGAGAAATGACCTCCGAAATGACACAGCTCAGTGACGTCACTGAAGGAGGCCAGTAGCAAGGACACAGAGACTGCGGACCTTTGCGTGGTGGAGCTTGCGCCAAAACGTCCCTAGTGACCTTCCTAGGTGAAGTTACGGCTCCGGTCAACAGACCTAAGACCGGCTCAAGAGGATTACTTGACTAGTTACGAGAGTTTGGACATCCCCGACCGCCCTATAAGCCTTGACCGCCTCTAAAGCGCAAATGCTACAAAGAAATTCAGGGGCTGCCAAAAATTCTGCTAGGGAAAGAAGTCAAAACATTGACTCCTCAATTTACGATCATTCGAGTTACGATAATTTGGAGATGCGAACGCGAGCTGACTGCTATTACGTAGATACCTACCGTATGTGTCCGGGAAATGGCGAAATTTTGAGACAAGTCCGTCATTTAAATTGCGCGCCACATCTATTTGAATCTTTAATATTACATCTTCTATGTCTCTATGTCTTATCGCTCCTTGTTTACCATATACGTATATGTAAGGGTTTTGATACCTCTAACTGTTTGTGTCCTCAAGTTGGAGAGCCAGTGCGAGTATCGTATTGCCAGCGCCTACGTCCGCTGTCCCATAAGAAAATGACGCATCCGTGGCCTTCGTTTTATGTATTGGATAGTAGTTTGCAAAACTAAAACTATATATTTTCTTTTATTTAGATTTGTTTACGTATTAGGGATCACTTCAGGAGATTCACGAGAGACCTTTGTTTCACCACGCCAACTCTTACCATCAAGAAAAGAGTGCGGTAAAGCAGAGCCGCTGCCCATCGCTGCTGATATTGTAAAAGTACTAAAAGGTTTCTCCTTGAACAGTAACTTTCTACGAGAACATAGCTAAACGACATACTTGGTCTATGATGGTTCATCATGACGTCTTCGGCATAGACCACGCTACATTTGAAGGCCTATTCAAAATGTCAAGTATAGAACCGCCGGATGATAGATGTAGCGTCAATAATATGTATTGTATATAACATGAAGAAAGTTACACAAGAAGTGAACTGGTGATACAAGGAGGAAAATGATATCAACAAGAGGCATATCTTTTCATACAGAGGCCAACGGTAGGCAACAATCTTTGGATTTTAGATCATGATAAGGCTCTAAAATTTATCATCAAACTTAAGTTTACCTTTAACGACGGCCTATGCGGATAAGTGTGTTTATTGTTAATAAATGCATTCCTTGCATTACAGTAAATAGTATATTTTCTATTTGAAGCAGCTACGTTGATAACAAAGGACTTAGTTGAGGTTTTGTCAATGATCCGCATAAATTGCCAAGGCAGAATTCAAGAATTTTAGGTATGGAGGCGTAGCCCCATATCAATATTACCAGCATGCAAAGGTGCGAAACCCTAGCGGGGGAGGGAGAGATCATCTATGGCCTTTCTCAGAAAAAAATTATGACTTATGATTCACAAATACATTTTTCCAGTATCTGAAAAGAAAACTGATACTTTTTTCAGAAGCAAAGTCCCATATTGTTGCCTGTTAATTAATAAAAATGTTTACTTATTGGGCTCCCGTCCAAGTTTGGACCAGTCAAAAGCAAAACAGCTACAATAATTATTTACGTACTGCGATGCTTGACTCAGCACGTGTAAAGTTTTTCTCAGTCTGGAAAGATGTTTCCTTTGCCAAAAAAATATGAGGTCGGAACCCCCCGGCCTCCCTCCCTTCCCCCCCCCCCTTGATCCAGCATTGTAATTCTACCATTATATTCAATTATACTAAATATTTACGAGCTAAGAGTCAAGTTTTCGATAGTGACTGCTAGAGCCTTTACGGTAAGAGATGACGAATGAAATTGTAAAAAAGCTCAATATTAAAGCCTCTCTAGTACAAGAGAGAAAAGAAAGAAACAACTGAAGGTAATGGAGACTAGCATGTTATGTCATGGCAATAGCTCATAGAGGGCTTGGGATTAAGTACCCGGGTTTCGCAGATATTTCATGCAGGATGGGAAACTCGAGTAGTTCTTCCAGTGTGTAATGGATCGCTTGAATGTTTGTTGCGATATATGTACTAGAAGCAAGACCTTCAGTTAGAACAACAATTTGTTTGATCACGTTTCGTAAAACTACTGTTATTCAAAAGGTTTTCATTAAATGTTGTGTGAAATTATCCTAAACCATTTCGTAAAATTATTTCATTAAGAGTTATATTCCGTTGCAAATCTTTTCAACTGCCATGAGTAAATTAAACAAAATTTTATGTGTCTTTTTTATTTCTTGATTTTCTAGATGTATGAATCAGAGAAAATGGCCCACCCAGTTCCCGGGAAATATGAGCTGCTGCTGACCATGACCAAACAAATGTGTCCAAACACAGTCATATTTAGCGTAGTCTACTGTACGTAGTTAATATATATATTTGAATGTAAAGGTATATATGTAATTTTCCAGTTGCAGGGAAGGTTTAGCTACAATAAGTTCATATTACTTTAAACATTGATTGATACTACATATATATGCTGATATTCATTACTTTCCGCTCTTAAATATCATTTCAATATTATAGAGCGTGAAACCCGATGCCTCCAACGAAACTACAACTGCTTTTCTTATGAGAGACGTTCCAGCATTTTCCCGTAAGGTGTGCCCATTTTTTTCTTTTATGTATGCCTTACCGAGCCAAAAAAAAAGTGCCCATCTAATATGAATTCAAAATTTGATGACAAATGCGCTCAGCGATGCGCACAAGCTTGGAGTTTAACATAAAAAAGTGCGAAGTGGGACGATCTGGAATACCTAGGTCCCATTTCCCGGCGGTATGCAGCGATACTCATGAAATATTAATGACCGTGAGTGAATGAATGACCGTGAAAAAGTTAGGAAAGGTAGCGAAATGCAGTGAAAAACGTGTTCGCCTTTACTGAATATCTAAAATAGAAGCTATTCGCGCTTGCGCTTATGTTATAAGTAGCATAAAATATTCCTGGTGCACGGTAGAATTAATAAGTTCTAATAACTTATACAAAAGCTGCGAACGAACGTTTTACTCTGACTTATATGTATTATCATTTATATATTTAACCTATGATCTGGGTGTATATGCAATAATATTTGCTGTTTATTAGGCGCTTTCTATTCGTGATGTTAATCTTATTACCTTTTTGTCTTTTTAGAAAACATCCAAGCTAATTTAAAAAGAAAATCTAATACAGTGACTTCAAAGCGCTCGAAAGTTCACTCCTGAGCGTTCGATTCCCTTTCTATTGGGTTTGGTACACTGATCACGATCTGATTAAGTTCACGTTTACTGCAGCTCAATACTGGGAAGCACGATTGAGATTTCCGCTCACTCAGCAAATTAGTTTGCGCTTAATACCTCAAACTCGATCCAGAGCTGTGAAAGGAGCACTCAAGACAAGGCAAAGCCAGTCGGCTTTGATTATAGTGATCGGAAATACTTCTAGTAATAAATCTCTATCACCAAATGTTTTCTTAACTCTATTGTAAAACCGAAACGAAAGGCGGGATCTAAAGCAAAGGTTACATATGCATTCACAGGAACAACTGGAAGCAAGCATAGGCAACTCACTCCTCGTTCAGAAAAAAATAGCTAGCCTCAGTAGCATACACTATCATAGATACGGTAACTTGAACGGCATACGAGCATTACGTTGTTCCTACGAATTTCTAGTGTGGCCTCGGCATAAGGCGTCGCCTACCCGCAGCCGCGAGATTTTAGACTGTCCGATAGGAACGAGTGCGAGGATGTACTGAAAAGCAAAGTCAGATCAGCAAATAAAAGCTATGGTATATCTAGCTTAGCGGGGTTCTCGGCATAATCTATGCAATATCCAATTATGTTGATCGTGAATCATTAAAAATAGTTTACTACTCGTTGGCTCATTCAGTGCTGGTCCAGAATATCATCGTTTGGGGAGGAGCCCCACGTTGTCACATTCACAAATTTGAAGTAATATTGAATAATATACTTAAGCAAATACTACGAGTAAGACGTAACCAAAACAATGTGCCTCAAATGAGATGCAGTGAAATGTACTTGTATTTACAAATGTTGCAATTTCAGGATGTTTACGACTATTCCTTACTTAATTTTTTCGATTTGTGTTCTATAATCATTCTGTAGTATTTCTAAAGAATTTCAGTCCCCTTATTCCCCAACAAAATTACGAACTGAGACGTTCTGTTCTCAATCTCCCAACTGCGCGTGTTGACGTTGAGAAACGTGCTACAGTATTTCAAATTGCAACTTTTCTCTATAAACGTCCTGAGTATTTATTAGATCCCATTTCTGATAATGTCTTAAAAAAACGGTCTAAAGAATACTTCATTCAATTTCATTAGCTTTTGTTTTTGTTTTATGTTGCCCAAAAAGTTTGTTAAACTTTCAGTGGCTACGCAGATGCATTATTCTATACTGTATTACTACTTTACCAAATACTTGTAATATATAAAATGTGTCTGTGTGCAATAAACCTATCAAACCTATCAAGTACAGGACACTGCTGCGAGCTGTGACGTGTCCATCAAGAGCGCCCACGCTTTACTTCGGATTTTTGACACCTGATTTTGCAAACATTTTTTTGGAGGCCTTCCTGCATCAGATTCTCGCTGGAATCTGGAGGTCCCGAGGAGCTTTTACCAATTGCAATGATGGTGCCTGTACATACAGCCTGCCTGAGAGCCAGGTATGATGTGGGCCTAAGTATAGGTGAAGTTAAACACCTATTCTTCTTGATCTGAACCAATCCTAACCTATTCTTAACTGACCTAACATAGCACGTAGTTTAAAATAGGCCAAATACAATATCAGGGACAAATAATGATATTATTTCACGTGTCAACCTGGCCGCAGGGGTGCTACTCCCCATTGCCCTTTTTTAGCTACTCTAAGTCTTTTTATCTAAATGGGCCATGGCTCAAATTTTTCGGTCTGAAGCAGGCCGCAGTATCGCTTGCAGCTAGTTTAAAAAAAAAAAAAAAACCTGAACTCGCAGAAAAAAAAACTAGAAATAAGTAGTTGCTTGCAGCGGGCCGTGCCCAATCCGGTACTGAGATACCGTCAGTTGCTGCCAAATGCATAATACTACATCAAGCGTCACTTCTCCTAAGAATTACTCCGTGTGAAACGTTCTCGAATTTATAATTATGTTTGTTCAATAGCAATAATCATTTACATGTGTAAATAGATATGATGGGGTGATTGAAGCTCTCCATTACTTGAGCTACTATAATCGATAGATACAATTATTTATATGTACTTATTGTTGTAAATTGTTAAATATAGAAGTCAAATCTCTGTAGATGAGCTTACTCTTGTACACGCAAAGAAACCTCTGTTACGGTGAGATTATATTTATTTTGTCCGAGGCAAATCTAATTAGACTCCAGTTTAGATTTGCTTTATTAAAAACAAGCATTCATTTACTGTAATAACGGTTCCTCTGCGTGAAAATGGATCGCCTTCTGAAGACCCCGTAGATGAGCTCACAGGCTAAATGGCAATGTGCTTTGCAGCGGGAAATATTTAATTTACCACATTCAGTCCAAGTTCTAGGGGTGTCTGTGTACATTTCTTTTCCACGGCTCTACCAGGCATTTTCCTGTTCCATATGATGAGGACAATGAAAAAAAGTTGGGTAGAACTTTCGCACCTGGTACATTTTTGAGAGGGGCATGAGGGGCGCAAAATTATAAATTGTATACTGATTGCTCTGAATCTTGCTCGGAATGTTTTCTCAAAAAGAAATATACTTTCTTCATGCAACTTTTTTCATTTAGGCCTTCGTTTTGAGATAATGGAGTTTATATATAAATATTTTAGAAATTTCAAACGAATAGAACTGAATGAGTTTTCATGTTAGAATAAAAACAATGACAGTTTTGGAGTCCTTGAAACATTCCTAACAAAACAATAGAGCTGGATTCTTAATTTCTGCCGTCATAATATTTTTTTATCACAGCTCAAAACCGAATCCCTTACTAGTTTTTTTCTATATTTTAGTTAGCGATCGCAACGAAATAGAAAATGGAGCACCCAGCTGTGATAAAAAAATATTATGAGGACAAAAATGGAAAATTCAACCCTATAGTTTTGTTAGGAATGTTTCAAGAATTACAAAACTGTCATTGTTTTTACTTTATAGTAGCATGAAACTCATTGAGTTCTATTCGTTTCAAATTTCCAACACATTCATATATCTTTATATATAAAGCATATAATCTTAAAAAACAAGGCCTCAATCAAAAACAAAAAAGTTATACGAATAAAATATATTTCTTTTTCAAAGATACATATTCTGAGCAAGTTTCAGAGCAATCAGTCCACAATTGAATATTTTGGGCCCCCCATGCCCTCCTCAAAAATTGACCAGGTACAAAAATTCTACCCAAATTTTTTTAATGTCCTCATCATATGGAATAGGAAAATACATTTTAGAACCGCGAAAGAGAAATGTACACAGACACCCCCTAGAGCCTGAACTAATTAAGGAAAATGAGAATTCGACAATTTTCTGTCATATGTTTCTAGAATGATTTCTCTCCAAATTGCCGATATCCTACTCGATGTGACTACCTTTGGTCTTAACTCCTGCCGAAGACGCTTGAAAAAAGAGTAAGCGTGGCACACACGGGGGGTCTGGTGAATTTCAGTCCATGTACTAACCAAAGTTCACTTCAGACCATCTAAATTTTTTGTGTTCTTGCATCAGTTTTTGCCTGAAGGATAGACCATGTTGAGTAGTCAATCGGATTGAGGTCGGGCCGAGCTCACGGCCCCCCAAAAAAAAAAACATTTATCATTAAGGAGAGAAAATTGCTGATACTCCACCCTTTGGTTCTTCGTGATGTGTACGGAGCTCCATTATGTTGAAAGTGCCCTTGTGGTTTTTAAATTACTGTTGGGCTTCCACCAGCATCGGAGCCATTCTTGTCAAGTAACTCTCCGTGTTGATCGTTTTCGTCAGTAAAAATAATCATTTTCAACTGCTGTGATCGGCTACTTCATTTCTGAAGCTTCTTCGAGCAGTAGTTAAATCTAAAGGTTATCACGTCGAGTGGGATACCGGAAACTTGGAAAGAAATCATTCTAGAATTAAATAATACCAAAGTTTTTTGATTTTCATGTTCCTTTAGGTGGCAAATTAGAAAATTACCCGTTACACTACATATTCCCCACCCGGTATATTCTGAAATATGTGCTCAAGCTTTTTCTTCACTGTTGGTGTTAGTATCAAGTATTTAAATCAAAGTAAAACTGCTAATTCAAGGCCAGATGCATGCACGATACAGCTGCGATGAAATAGTTTACTTACGAAACAAATATCCTAATATTGAAAGTATGGGGCCANGCACACTGCTTAACACTTAATTGGTTTATTGCTTTAGAGAAAATCTATAGCTTTCTGATTTTATCTATTCTAGCGGAGCACCGTACACATCACAACCGACCGCCACGGAGGGTAACTGGTAACTGCCTTTGGTTCTTCGTGACGTGTACGGAGCTCCATTATGTTGAAAGTGCCCTTGTGGTTTTTAAAGCACTATGGGGCTTCTACAAGCATCGGAGCCATTCTTGTCAAGTAACTCCGTATTGATCGTTTTCATCAGTAAAAATAATCATTTTCAACTGCTGTGATCGGCTACTCCATTTTTGAAGCATCTTCGGGCAGTAGTTAAGTCTAAAGATTATCACGTCGAGTAGGATACCGGAAACTTGGAAAGAAATCATTCTAGAATTAAATAATACCAAAGTTTTTTGAATTTTCATTTTCATTAAGGTTTCTAATTAGAATATTCCCCGATGCACTACATATTCCCCACCTGGTATATTCTGAAATATGTGCTCAAGCTTTTTCTTCACTGTTGATGTTAGTGAGTTCATAAATTTAGTTTCATTTTGACGATTAAGTTCCGGTCTACGTACGTGCTATGTCGACGCTACTTTATCAAATGAATGCTTTGTTTATAGGATTATAACTTTCATACCCCGGTTTAAGACCATTAGTCGTGCTTGTATATGACCAAAAGTTCAACCAAAATCTCTTAGCTAATCAATTTCTTTGACTTGACCAGAGAATCTACCCAAAACCCTTCAAATTCTCTGGTTCGCGAAAAAAGTGTAAACCACTGACGAAAATAATAAACAAAAATCGTTAAGCTAGCATATGCTATTCTTTATTTCAGCTTTTGATGATATTCATGCATCGTAAAAAAAGACTTCCGTATCAACCCGCCTTTACAAAGCTGACTTTTACGGTCGAACGGGAGGCCATGAAGACTGACCATCGATCGCCATAAGCCCTGCTCTGTCATATGCAGGTTTCATAAGGCATTCCATGATTTAATACTTGAATATTTTACTGCCGCCCATTAGTATAAGGAATAGGAAGGCTCGGGGGAAGCTGGCAATGAAGGATCATTGCCAGCACTGAAGCAAAAAGTAGCATTACATATTTATGGTGTTCATGAGGCCTATGAGGTACCGTGCTACCGGCTGGGTACGGTGCAGTCTTCTATGTTTACTTTCTGCATGTGCTGTCGCCATGTCTACCACAGAGAGTATAGAATTTGTGACACCAAGACACAAAACCACGTAGGGACATTTTTGGTATTTTTTTTTCTCAATTTTCTGCCAGTAAAACGAAAAGCATAACATTTGTATTAATTTATTTACTTTTTTACCACATAGTATCATTTTCAGGAATGCAGATGGTGACGGAATCCTTTTTCAGTTTCAAAGAAGATCGTGAAGTCATTTTTACTAGCGTAGAACGTCACGGAAACCCCTGTCAGGGACACTCGTAGTATCTCTTTATCTTGGTCCTGTATCTCTTTACCTTGGTCCTGCATCTCTTTACCTTGGTCCTGTATCTCTTTACCTTGGTCCTGTATCTCTTTATCTTGGTCCTGTATCTCTTTACCTTGGTCCTGGATCTCTTTGCCTTGGTCATGCATTTCTTTACCTTGGTCCTGTATCTCTTTACCCTGGTCCTGTATCTCTTTACCTTGGTCCTGTATCTCTTTACCCTGGTCCTGTATCTCTTTACCTTGGTCCTGTATCTCTTTACGTTGGTCCTGTATCTTTTTACCTTGGTCCTGTATCTCTTTACTTTGGTCCTGTATCTCTTTACCTTGGTCCTGCATCCTTCTACTCTGGTGTTTGCATCTCACTAGTCTGTGCCTGCATCACTCTACCCGGTCCTGCATCTTTGTACTCTTGTGATCAATTTGCATACCAATTCAGGGAGTGCAGTCAAGATGCGAACTATCTACCAGAAACTACGTTAAGGGGTCGACTCGGATTTTTCAATACCTTTTTACTGTGGACCGAATACTCTGAATTTTCACAGTACTGTATATGTAATTTTGAAAAAGAAACCCATTTTGCTCCTATTATTTGTTCGATTTTGGCTATAGTTTTTGAGAAAATGGGAAATAATATTTTTTTTATTTTCTCGGACATTTAAAAAGAATAGAAGTCTATATGAGTTGATATGCTAGAAAAAAACGAAAACAGTTTTAGATCCTTTGCATTTCTAACAAAACAACGGCTTCGGATTTTCCATTTTCTTTTTCGTTTTCTTTTCATATGCGATTTTCGATCACTAACTGAAATACTCATAAAAAATTCGGTGTTAAACGTTGATAAAAAGCTAAATATAAAAACTTGGAAAAATAGTGCCGTTGTTTTGTAAAAAAATTACAAGGATTCTAAAACTGTCGTTGGTTTTTTAGCATAAAAACTCATTGACTTCTATTTATTTTCATGTGAAAAAAATTAAGTTGTTCAAAAAATAAAATCACAATGTTTACCAACCCCCCTCCCCATTCAGGTCACTTTTTGGGAGAGGTTGTAATGCCTGTAGCCCCAAAATAAAATTTGGGACATGAAAGCCCAGTGCAAAACATCCCTTTTCCGACAAATAAAAGCAAATCATAATATTGATACCCCCAACCCCCACCCTACCCCTTTCCGGTCTCTATATGCGGGGAGGTTATAGTGCCCGTAGCAACATAAAAATTTGGGACAAACTAGCCCACGATCTGAGGATTTTTTCAGGGAAAGAAATTGCTAACTTTGACCTGACCGAAGTCGCTGAGCTGACCCCCTTAATCCTCACCTTCATCATTGCACCTTAACTGTCTCAGAGAACTACTGACTGCTATTTAAAATGGTGCAAATATGCTGCAGCATGACAGGAAAATTAATTTTTTCTCTTGTAAAAATTATGATTGTTATTTGGTATGTTGTACATGTGATACATTAACTAAAAATATTTAACACAAACGTACTCACATCGAGAGAAGTGACCCGCAGCACCCGTCCTCTGAACCCTCCCTCCACGTGGGGGAAAAGGGAGTCGTACACAGCCAGGCCCGCCAGTGGGGACCACCTCGCTGATTGCAACAGCTCGAACCTAAAATGCGCGGGGAGAATAGGGAGAAATATCAAGCATCTGTACATGTGGGCAGTTCTTTCCCTACTTTCAGCCCAGAGAGAGGCTGCAATAGCTGCCCTGATTTCAGTCCAGCATAAAGATAAAAAAATCAGACCCAGAGACATAAAATCTTTCTCTACAACCATTCTTATACCAGAGCCATACAATGCAGCTGCGCGCTCAGCTTAAGAACGGACGTTCAGCTCGAACGTCCCCCGGTACACAGTGTGAGTCGGTAGCCTCAGGACACTATTGAGAGTACTTAATTAGGTTGAAACTGCCTGCGAGCGCAGAAGTCGAGTACATTATTACATCGCTTGCTTAGCCTAGTACTATACGTTTGTGTTAAGGGCCGCAGGGCTGCAAGTATAGGCCTGCGTGTGTCCACCTTTGAAAGTTTTATCAAGGCAAAGAAAAGTCTTTACGACGTTCAGGGAAAAAAGTGCACAAATAAATTAAAATTTACTAGGAGTCGAGTTAGGCACTCGAACTGGAGACCTTCACAAAATAGCATATTTTCAAACACGAGCTTGCACCTTTACTACGACTGTTAAATATCAGGTTCTGCAGAAGTAGCGCCAATGGAAACAAAACCGGATGAGATTTTAATTATGCAAAGAATTAGTGCAAACAGCCTTTGATTTCTGTTATTTCTACGACAAGCAATGAATAATGTACTTTCCTCAGCAGTATCCAAGATACGAATAGACTTGCTGTAAGCTCGGCATGTGCAATTGCTTCTAATATCTACGAGTATATAATAATTCAGCTTGTTCCTCCTTACGTTCCTGCCATTCAAGGAGGTTAGATTGGAGGAAGGAGCACAGCCACATTTCGCTGTACTGGCCAGGTAATTTCTTTGTTCTGGGATATGGCTGCTCCCTTCCCACCAATCACAGGCTCTCAGACATCCTCTCCCACCAATAAGAGGTTTCCAGCCGTTTCTGCAGCCAATCAAAGCGCCAGCCGAATTTCAGCCTAGCCGGAAAAATCAGCTTCAGATCTACGCAGCCGTTGCTACCATGGCTGAACAACGTAACAGGTTAACTTTATCGCTTGACCATTTTGAGACGGTTCTGCGCATCTGCTCGTGTGACGTCAGGTCATTAACTAGAGATGCTTAAATATTTTATCTGATATTGTTGTCGTGTTCTTTCATCCTTTCCGAAACTTATTTCCGCGTCTCTCCAATATACATAGCGCAAGGAGCTTCAATGGGAGGAGTACGCGCAAGCCTTACCTGGGCGAGTAAACACATGGCTTTGTCACGTTACTGAAGCTGGCGTTTGGAGATCTTAAACTGGCTGAAGTGGCAGTGATCAGCACATATAGTTAAGGAAGATACAGACAGGCAGTTCTTCAATATTTTGGCAAAGACAAACGTGTCTGATGATTTATATCTCAGCGCTCACCCTGTTATTTCCATCATCAGATGGTATACAGGACACAAGTTTTCTTTACATACTTCCATCCGCTCGGAAATTCGTCGATGGTTAATGACTATAAAAATTTGAGCTCAGGACTCCTTTCTATATATGCTGTGTGAGGCAATGCCGCTCTCCGATTGGATAAGCCATTCAGCCAGTTTAAGGGAAAAGTTTACTCGCAACGCTCCCGTAGGATAAATAGATAGGGTGCACTCCTCTCTATTAGAACCTCCTTGGCTACTACTCCCAGATCATATACTGTATGTAGACAATTTGCTGTCTGACTTGGAGTATATTTTTACACCTCTTATGCATTATAGTGGCCTGAGATATCATTGAAGAACAATTCTTTGTTCTGTGGAAGTTTCCCAGGTTCCAGGTAGTAACAGATAACATCAACAAATCTACATCAGATATTTACAAAAAGGAAAAGAACAGCCCTTAGCAACACACTCGTATCTGTGGGCTCATAAATGAAAAAATGTCCTAAATATCTTCTACAGTACGTTCCATATGCTTATATACCAAGTCTGCCTGCTTGTCTTCCATTGCATACCACTGACTGGAGGCCTGAGGTACCTTTCATGCAGTTCTCACAGAACCTATAGTCAAACCAGCGAAGTAGTCTTTACGGCGGGGCTGAATTGAACACAGCAGTGCCAAATCTAATCTATTGACTCATGCAGTTTGAGTATTCGAATATAAATATAATTTTATCGATTGAGACAAGTTATAAATTTGGCAAAATTGCTTTGCGTTCTTAGCCACACCCATCGGACTCCTTACGCTGGTTTGACATTATAGCATTGAACCAATAGTTAAATGTGCGCTGACTGGTTTGATATTTACTCACTAGCTTAATATTTGCTTAATATTTACTAATTGGCTTAATATTTACGCGCTACATGGTTTATAACTTACTTATTTATTATTTAGTCACTGCCTTTGTATATACTCACTGGTTATATATCTACTCGTTCGTTTAATGAGCTATCTACTTACCCATTGATTTAATATATATCCATTAATTTGATATTTACTGACTGGTTTAGTATTTTCTAATTAGTTTCACATTTACCCATTGGCATTATACTTAGTCAATGGTTTGATACATGCTAACTGTTTTAATATTTACACATTGGCTTATTATTTGCTCATTGGCTCAATATTTAATCGCTGACTTAAGGACTACTCACTGGTTCGTATCCTTCACTTCAACTGCCTGCGCCCCCCACGAGGTGCACTTGTTGCACACCGACATTCCTGGGAGCTCAGCCTTTGGGGTGAAAAAATAACAATAGGAATGAATAGGAAAGTCACAATCAAAGGACTAGCAACAACAAATAGGAATAAACAATTCAGATTTATATTGATTAGCAACCTCAGAGCGAGGTAATCTATTGCGAGTGGCATTCAATTGCCAAGAATTTCAATCGTGAACTCTCGCTTCGCCCCCGGCTACACAAGGTAATCGCAAACATATTACGCTTTTATGCCGTCTCCAGCGTAATCAATTTGCAATTAATAGATGACATTCGAAACAAAATTAAAATAACTCGGTGGGAATATCTCGATTCCAGTCGGCGAATCCCGTCTTTATTTTTCTAACATTTTCTTTAATAGCCTTTAATTGTCTTTATGAGATTCCACTTATCTTTGATTGTCTCTAATTGTCTTAAGTTATTTTAACTACGGTATCTTTAGTTGCATTTAACTGAATATAATAGTGTGCAGTTGTGTTTAACTGCCTTTAAAAGTAATTGAATGTCTTCAACTATTTTCAACCCTCTTTAATTGGCTCTGATTGTTTTCAATTATCTTTAATAGTCTTTAATTTTCATAAAAAAAATCGTCAAATGTCATCAATTGTCTCTAAATGTTATGACTTGTCTTCAATTACAGTAAATGCAAGACAATCTTTTTGCTGATCGATTGTTCAATCATTCCTTTTGATTTTCCTCATTTTAATTTATCAATCCACCTGTCGAACACCATTAAGTCGCTTTGTACACTATTAACTAGCTTGCATCGTAAAGAAACATAGGGTGGGCACTTACGGCCATTTGCAGCCTTGCAACAATAAATTGAGAGATAACGCACACCTTCGGCCTTTTCTGAGGAAAAGCTGCAAAACGACCGCATTTGGTTTCACGTGCCTACCCCAAGTCTAGACTTTGGCCATACTCACTTTGATCTTCTGAACTATAGCGGCAGACCGCTGGGTTTTGGTTGGTTTCAGCTCCGTCCATTCTTCCTCCGACACCTGAGCAGAACAGTTTCAATATGCACTAATTATACAGCCAAGTGAAAATACCACAGAACATATATTTGCCTTCAGAATTTATGTTCGGAACTTGTTGTACACGTTAGTATTCGAATAAATTCTGTTCTATATCAGAGGGAAACTAGGCTTCTCCTCTCCCCGCAAAGAACCCTCGTAGAAAAATAACACAGCCTAGTAGGAATAGGATTAGCGCTTTTTTACCGAAACGCATGGACAAATATATAGAGAATCCCCCTGAGAGCCTGTACCTCCGTCAACCAAAGATTATTTAACAATAAAAAATGAAACTGGCCCTGAACCGACAATTGCAGGATTGTTTACCATCACCAATATTTGAACATTTGTGCCTCTTGATAGTAGTAACAGTTCCTGTAACAGTTGTGTTCTGACAAACACTGAGACCAACATATTGTATGTCAAACATACAAACGGTCATCGTCACTAAACCTGATCATTTATGCCTTTTAACACCTTTAATAATTCCCTAAAACTTCATGAAAATTCATAGATAACTTTTTGGGTTATGTTACCGACACGCATGAAATGAAACATAGAGACAAAGAGACCTATAGACTGACAGATCATCACAAAAATCTGGTCAGTTGCGCTTCGTAGCATTCCCAACAATTCCTAAAAGTATCATGGAAGTCCGCTCATAACTTTTTGAGCTATAATATCAAGAAAAAACGGCAGGCTAACATTCAAACAAATATATGAACGGATTTTCACCAAAAGTTAATCATCTGTTCAACCTAACATACCCAACATTCCCTATAAATTTTATAAAAATCCGTCCAGGATTTTTTCGTGATTTAAGTAACTGGCAGAAGTAAAGATAAATTCCCACAGTTTTGACAAAGAATACAGGCGGTATAGAAATACCACGGGACCACCGAGAGGCAAATTCTAGTAAATAGTAACGCTGGTAGTAACTGGGGTAATGAGTTAATCGAACACGGGACTGAACGCTAAATAGGAAAGCAGTTATTTACTTCATACAATATAATTACCTATGTCAACAAATAGTCTTATATAATTTATTTTCTACTAGAATGCCCGCGCGGTCAAAAATGATACCGAGGAATTTGTGAGAATCCTTCTTCGTTGGCCATACGTTACTGATATATTTTTCAGCCATACGCTATAAAGGCCAATTCAAATTGCCGTAAGATATACGTGATTTCTGCATCAATTCATCTGAGCAGCAGATGGCAGGCGAAAAAAATTAGTTTATATTGCAAGCGGTGAAGCATCACTGAATTTAGTTCAAATCCCCGCCGCGTATTTTATATACAGGATGATATTTCAGTGCATCAAAATTTTTACACTCAAGCAAACACTCCTACGTCGGAAGAAAGTAAATTGGAAAAAAGAGTCGTTGAGCAACTGCACCGTAGAAAAATTACTTCTCTTGGGCTACATTGATCATCTACTCAATTCATCCTCCGTGACCTGAGAGCAACTATATATTTTTGATTATTGGCAGTTTTAAGAGGAGCTGTAAACATCTTCGTTGTTTGGACTTCAGTGTTGGCAAAGCAAAAAAGGCACTCAGTTGAAAGGATAAGAATAACAACTTTGCCGTCTTCTACAATCTGATCTAATTTTTCGCCTATTTCTTCAAGAGCATGACACCAACGATACAAATACATAAACAAACAATACAAGACGGTGTTTATTATATTCTTTCCATGAATGTGATAGATGCCTGTATGCAAATTATTATAAAAGAAGTTTGGTAGCAGGCTCTCTCTTACAATGTACAAATTTGTTACTGTAGTAATATATTAGCAGAAGCTGACGATGTAACCACTTACACTACTATAAATCACAATTAATAGTGGCAAACTACGATACTACAATGTTGTGGATGTTACAACATCGAAACCAAAGCTTACTTTATTGAAGAGCTCCATCTCATTGTCCAGGGTCATGGAGAGTTGCACCGCGTACTGTTCCACGGCGAGCCTTATCACGCACGTTAGATCGTTCTGAAGGAAAACATCAACATAATCGTGCCAGAGGTTAGAAAGAAAAAGAAAATTAGACACTGATATAGTGAGAAGCTTGGGGAAATTGAAACGAATTTCAATTGAAGTTTGCCGGGAATTGCTACAGATAAGTACAGCAACCCTTTAGGACTCGATGTGATTTCGTTGACTAAAGCTACAAGGTAACTGCGTGCCCGTAATTAGCCTTCTAATTATTCTGTCTTGCTCTCTCATATTCGTCTCTATCTGTGACCAAATATGAGTTATACTTAGCTATAAAGAGAGGCGAGTAATGAAGTTGTATAAGTAGTACCAGTATTAGAAAGTAAACACAAGTAATAATAAGCTACATGGAATAATGTTTATGGTAATCAAAAATAATAATTTCCGTGATAAAGATGTTTGCAAGTATAATTATATTGATATATTAATTATAAATTTATACATACACTGTAGTAGCAAGCGTATAATAGTTCACATAGCTTGAATAACTACCCTCACCTCACAGGAACCGGAGGGCGAGGAGTCGGAGGTGTTGTACAGGAAGGATAGGTTGTCGCCGTCGACCATGCCGGCCATGTAGGGCGACATGTCGTCGTCTTCGCCGTTCGAGTCCGACACAACATACAGCCATTGCATCTTGGAGCCCATGAGCTGTCCTGCGCGTGCCTGAATGTAGAAATTATTTAAATGCAGTTTTTGCAAACAGCGGACTCATATTTCCCGTCCCATGATGCGTCTAATCCTAGAAGTGTGGCATGAGGACTACGCTATTGTTCAGTACGCAAAAAAATAAATACTAGAGCAGAAATTCGGTTTTTGTTAGCAGCGGACAGCAATTCCTCATGAAACGTCTAATCTTATCAAAGTAATGTGAAGAGTATACCAGTGTGTGTTTTTATTCAGTAGGTATACAGAGATACACAAGCGTAGGAATCTGTTTTTTTTTTAACAACACAGAGGAATTCCCCATGAATATCTATTGCCATCAGTGTAGCATAAGGAGCAAGCTATCGTGTATTGATTTGATGCCGTTACCCTGCTCTCAAGAATATTCCATGCAGCAAAGTGCTGATCTATTGCCACTAAATGGCTTCCTAAATTAAGAATTATCCTCGTTTTTCCCAGTTTCAGACAATTATTTAAAAGCTTCACTTATTTTATGAAAAATGAATCAATATTTAGACGCATTAGTGAGAAGTAAACTACTTTATTTGATATTTGATATTTATTTAAAGTGACCTTTGATAAAATAAAATCATGACGTTTTCATTGACGAATATTAACAGTTATTGTTATTACAGTAGTTTTACTTATGTAGTATACTCTCGATATATGTAAACTTCATCTTACCACTCCGTAACTGTTAATTAAACGTTACTGTGTATTTATCAGAGTCTGGCACGATAGCCATCACCGATTATGCGATGGTGATGGTGTGAAGACCATCGCCATTGCAAAAAATACGATGTTACAATGGAACATCATAATATTTCATCGGCGATAGCGATGGTCCGATGGAAATTGTATCAAACAATCGCAATCGGCGATGGCCATCTTCTCCATCGGCGATGGTGTTATGAGGAAGAAATGGTCCGATGAAATGGCTGAAAATCCCATCGGCGATGGCATACGATGGGCATCGTCATCGGTTGTACTTCCGATGCCGATGAAGTAATGAAATAACGCTAAAACTACAGAAAACAGCCTTACGAGTTTGAAACATTTGTTTTTTTTAGTAACATTAAAACAAAGAGTGGGTTGCAAAGTTTATCTGGAGAATATACCGAAAAGGTCATTAATGACATTTAATTTTTTTGTTGGAATATTTAGGTAGAATTAAGGCAATCTAAGACTTTTCAATTACAGCGTTTTCTTCACAAATGCTAACTTTTAAAAGCATTTGTCTTTAAAGTTGCCGTTGTTTCTTGTGAAAAAATTTAAGATTCGCCATTACGGCCGTGTTGTGGCATCAAGAATGAAGCCTCGTAATAGTTTCTCGGCAACAACGTTGCTCTTACTCATAAAGGTTAGGCAAGCAAGAACTGGTTCTGCTACTATCCTACGAAAAATATGTATAAAAAATAGCATGAAGCTATATCGTGCTTGTCGTAATGGTGAATCTTATTTTCTCTCATACAAAAACAATGAGAAATTTAAAGTCAAATATCTTGAAAACTAAGCATTTGCTGCTAAAACGTCATTCATGAAAAAGTCTTAGAATGCCGTATTTTACCTAAATATGTCAACAAACATACTAAATGTCATTAATGACCTCTTCGGAAAATGACCGTTCATTTTAATACATTCCCCAGATCTAACAATGTAAATTACTATTAAGGTTTTGAAAGGTCATTTGATTTGGGGCATATTAGTAACTAGGCAAACAATAACTAAACATTGTAATGCAGGCCTTATTTAACCCTAATAACCTGGGCTTTACACTTCGAAATAGTGTATTACTGGTGTAAAACTCGCTCACACGCCGAAGTTATATGAGATGCTGCTTTATTCGATGTCTGTGGTTTGAGTTCTTTTTTAATGTGTTAATGCGATGGTCCATCGCCGAGTGTGACGCCTTACGATGGCCATCACCGATGGTTATTTCATCCTAGGTCATCGCCGATGAAAATTGTCGATTATTCGTTCCGATGACGATGGGGCGATAGCATTGCATGCTCCAAAGTAAGTACGATGGCGATGGCCATCGTACCATCGATTTTACAATCGCAACATCGTACCATAATCGGAGATTCCGAGCTATGGAATTTATAAAAGGGATATCAAGCAATTACGAAGTAATTATTATCATGAAATAGTTTATAAGCGTCAACAGTTTAGGGGATAACTCACTTATGACTTCTATAGTGTTATAGCAGATGATGAAACGCAGTTGTAACGTGAATGTCGGTAATCAATCAGCAATAAAACACAAAGTCATCAGCACAATCATCGGACGAACTAATTTAACTCACCGCTTCCTGTACGTCAGTAATTTGATCCTTTGCCACCATCGCTAAAAACGTTTTGAATTTCGGTTCTCCGTCTCTGGGTGTTAACGAGCTCATCATGGTCTCCAGGCTGAAATAAATGTGATGAGTTTTTATTTTAGTTACATTTTTATGCTTAGTTTTTTTTGCAAAGAACTCAATGAGTTCTCATGGCTAAAATAAAAATAAAAAATTTCATAATTTTTAAATTTTTAAGCGTAGCGTTTTGCAAAGAACCACACGGATTCTCTTGGCTGAAATAAAAATAAGGAATTCTCATGATGTTGAAATTTATAAATTAAACTTTATTACAAAGAACCCAACAGGATCTCCCGGCTGACGCAAGATAATTTAATTTTATACATTGTGTACGTTGAGCATCTTTGGACGAAGTCCAAGCGACGTTCTCCACGTCACCTCACCTGAGTGGTCAAGATGGCGAGGGTCTTCTGTAGAGTCACAGTTGGTGACCAAAGACAGGGCCAGCAGCGAATTATCTCCACAGTGCACGTAACCGTTGACAGCTGATCTGCCTATCATTCTTCTTAAAGAAAATCCAGCAATTTTTTTTAACTCTACATCTTTCATGTCTGTAGCGTTTCGAATATGCCTCTGGCATGCCTCGAATTTTGGCCACGAACGGTCTTTAAATACTTTCAAGTTTTCTTGTACTAGGCATCGAAGGAGGAGAAAAGTAATTTCTTCTCGTCATAAATAAATGCTTCCCTAGAGTAAGCATCACACCTACTTTGGGTGGCGGGAAGGTTTGTAAAACCCATTCATTCAATTTCTTTGCCACGACGGTAGCTCTAGCCGCATGTTTTTCAATGGAAGCGTCGTCCTGCTTTCCCAAGTGAATGTCTCCTAAAATTGCCTTTCTTCCAATTCCGCATCTATGTATCGCTAGTAGTATATGTTGTTGACTCACAGAGTTTTAAATTTTTCCGTTTCTTAGCAACTCAAATTTCGTTTCATTAAAAGTCATATTATTTTTTTTACTGATCAATTTGCAGATACTTTCTAAATCTCGCTGGAGAGACGGCATGTCAGCCACACTGAAATGTACAGCAGCTAACATTCGCGTGTCGTCGGCAAAAGACGACTGGACTTCATAGTTACATTCGTACCCCATGTCACTGATCATAATAAGAAAAAGTATGGGCCCAAAAACGGTTCCTTGCTGTACTCTACCGATTACTGGCTGTCTTGAAGGCTCTCTGTTGTTGACGATTATACTTCGAGTTCTATATGACAGAAATGATTTAAGCCACCGAAAACATTTTCCATGGATACTCATACGTTAAAGTTTTAACGTAAAGATTCCGTATTCAAACTTATAAAAAGCTTTAGCAAAATCCAAGTAAATTACGTCTGTAGTCTTCCCTTAACACAATGACTCTACATTGAGATCATAATTTTAAAAAATTATGCTAAGATGATTGCGTATTTATAAATGCTCGGTATCACCCCATCATCTAATGACTTTTGCCACTTAAAGTAAAGTGGATAAGAAATGCTTGGCTTGCACATTTTGAGGATTTCTGCAGCAACATCAACTGATCCTGAGGCACTGCTTCTGCTAAGTTCATCGATGGCCAATTCAGTGCTTAGGTTTGCGAATTCAAAATCCATAAAACTACAGCCAGTTACTTCTACTAATTGAACTTAAGAGTTACAGTTTTCTTTTTGCTAAAACCTTTCTGGTCTTGACGGCACAGCATTTCACTCATTTCCTCATCATCAGCCATCGATCTATTTTCGTCCACTAATGGTCCTATTTTTGTTTTCAAACACGATTAATTTTATGCATAGGCGAATAAATACTTGTTGTTTTCTTTTATCTTCTGGATAGCTACTACTTCTATTTCCCGTTTCTCCTCATAATGAGATTATGCAAATTTGCATTCTGTTGGAACCTGTTTTCGCTAACACTCAGTTCGTCGCTGCAATACATGCGCAACTTGTGACATTTGATCAATCTTTATCTTTTCTTCAGCAAGCCTTTGCTGAATTTATGGTGGCCATCGACTTCACGCACTTTCCCAATGAAACTTTTTCGAAGATTGTGTTCACGGTTTCACCTGGCGTTGAGTCGTTTAGAAGCATGTCCAAGTTCACAGACTACAGTTTAGCGTGCAAACCTGCTCAATTTATCTCTTTATGAAGCATTAAATAGAAATATCTTGCGTGAAAGCTCCATCACTATACATCTTTATATAAACTAAACTGAATTTTGAGGAAGCATTATACATAAGATCCGTAGATTTCGTAGATGCGACGCTCCTAGCGACCGAAGTGTACTGAGAAATTAGCTAATGCATAAATATAAGTCAATAAGGTATATGAAAATCCTGCAGGAGGAATTGAGGCCAGATAGCAGCAATCTCCCTATAATCCTGCTAAAGAAGAAGAAGGTATACTAAGATGCTACTGATTGCACCTAGCTGAAGAACAACTGCCATCCTGTATTTGTTTCTTAAAACCAAAGCACCAATAAAATGAGTACTTACTCATCACCAGGAGCGATATCTAAGGTGGTGATGGCTGTTGTTTGGCTGAGTAGCTCCACCACTTGTGAGAGGTCCTCTTCCGCTGCACAGTTAGGCTATACCTCACGAACTTAGAACAAGACAGAAAATTATAGTAGTAGCTTTGTATCTCAACGTACGTGTTAGTGCATACTCTATTGGGACCTGAAAGTCGATCAAAGCCTAACATACTTGACTTATCTTGTCCGAAACTGCAGACTGGTGTCCCGACTTAGTCCCGTTTATTCAAGTTTTATTCGTTGACACAAAATTGATCACTTGGGAGTGTTCTAAAAACTCAATACAGTATTACTTAGTACAATAGAGATTTCAGTCAATTCGACATAAGCGGGTCGCTTCTAACACCTGCAACACGATTCAAAGCGACGAAGCTAAAGTTTCTGTCGACAGCTTCAGACAAGTTAAGTCAAGTGGGCTTGACTTAAATAGACTTTCACGTCCCAACAGAACACGCCCTTAGGTTAGATTCGTTTAGCTTATGTTAGATCCAATTAGCTTAGGTTAGGTTTGAGTAGGTTAATTAAGAATTGGTTGGAATAGGTTTCTGTTCAACTAGACTAGGCATCTAGCCTCGCGTTAAGCAACTAAATTCTACCTGAATTTCAGGTAGCCACACACTATACTACATCCCCCAAAAATTACCATATGCAACCGTTTCTTCAACCCACAGAGGCTAACCATGTTATTATTCTGGTTAGCAGTAGGGCATTATATGTATACCCTAGGTCAGTGCCTTAGGGCTAATTGAATTAGATTTAACTTATGACACGAATTTTTAGAGCCTGGAACTGATACCTCTTAGCCTAGTACAGTAACTAATGTTCGGCAGTGAGCTTTAGCAAGATGTATTACTTTGTATGTTCATTCCTCGTCATCTGAGTCCACTGCATGCTCGCTGAACGCCTACCGAAAGCGTGCGAATTGTAAGAAATATTTTCATCCTTAAACCTGAAGAGCCATGTGCAGCCAAAAATTGAAGAATTCAAAGCCTCGATTACTCACGTATGGACGCGTCGGCGATGACGGTGACCTCTCCCAGAGGCAAGACATTTCCCTGCACCATGTCAGTCACGGCCTGCAGCAGTCCGCCGCTGCTCCCCAGTAGGGGTAGCGTCAGCCCCGTGGGAGTGTTGAGTCGGGGGCACCCAGACGCTGTATGGAAATGGAAAATAGGTGTTTCCAATACAGTATATTCAGGCTTCTTCAACCAGCTCACTTTCAACCTGATAATATTATCCAATCAGCCCCACCCGATCGGAACTCAACTCTTGAACGGTGGAGTTGCAATTTTGGTCTGAGTATCCGGTATTCTAGAGTGCTGACTACCCAAACCAACTAGCGCGGAAGCCGGCCAATCGAACCCGCCCTTACCGTACTGACTGCGTAGAACGTAAGCGGTACTGTGAACTACAGAACAACAGACACTGTGGGCGCTGAAGCGTAATAATAATAGTATATTCCAGAATAAGGATCAATATTTGAGACCATGGGGCATTCATTCAAGGAATTGGCCCTGGTCATCACCAGACCTGTACCCGCCCCCGAGAGCTCCACCTCCTGTTACAGGTTTGCTGTAGATGGCGTATGGGGAGAAAATTGTACTGTGAAATTTTCTGCTTTTGATATCTACCAGGCTACTATTATATATAACTTAAATATATCGTTATATTAGGTAGTACTCTAAATAGCTTGGAGCACGTCATGCAGGAAACAATAAAAAATTAGAACGAAAACGGATGAAAAATAATACAAATGAGAACATCAATTGATTAGTTACACTTGACGATTCATTTGCCAAGTACAACGAACAACTAGTTCATAATTGTAGAGTTAAATTTATAAATGTCCATGCTCAATTTCAAGTCGGTAAATGCAATTTCTGTTAGGTAACAATTTATTTACCTTAAAAAATCCACTAGCACTACAACCCAACCTAAAAAAGATAGATGATTATATATATAGGATATCACCCGATGTCGCTTCTTACAGACATGGGAAATTGCCAGCAAGTTTCCCTGAGAGGAAACACTCACGCGTGATGGTGATGTGGAGTGTGCCGGTGTCAGCCAACGCTGTGGTCCAGTCAGCGCTCTCCTCACACATTGCCAGAGTCAGCACGGCGGAGACGTCAGCTGCTAGCGCTCCTGACGAGTCTGTGACGTATCTGTGATGCAGGACACATGATACATTTGTCTATGAAGCTATCTACAACAAGCGTTACCTTGAAGGATACGTGAAACATTATCCAAGTAACACATTTACTGCTAGTGTATAGCATGTATTGAGAAGCAAAAGAACCTTTGTGTACTCTTGAGGTGTCTGACTCTGTTTTCCAATTACCATTAGGTGAACAAGGTAGACTAAGTTAGCTTTGGAAAAAAAAGTATTACACCTGCTACAGAAACTACTATAGGTACTTATGGTTTATCTATTTTTATTTATTTTTTTATTTTTCAGCCAGTGAGCAACGTATACTAGAGAGCATTCTAAGAGTTGCCGAGCAAGGCAACTGTAACAACAAATTCAAATTGGTTCTCAACCGATTTTCGTTGTATCAACTCCAAAATCTAATCATTTGTGCCTTCTGATAGTATTAACAGTTTCTGTAATTCTCGTGAAGATCCGGTTATAACTTTTTAAGTAATCTTGGTGGCAGACAAAGAGATAGACGGACAAACAGGACAAAAATATAACCCCCATGACTGAGGTAAATATCCTAATCGTTTAAGGAAGACAAAAGTAAACTAATGTTTCACAGGGCTAATTCCACTAGCAAAGCGTGTCTCATGAGAAGCGTTTCCATCGTAACATCTATTTTGGGTTATATTCATAAGGTTAAAGCCCTTGTAATAATGGTCTTTCACTGCCAGTGCAGAAATACATATATACGTATATGTTCACTTAACCTAAGTATGACTGCATAATAACGCTTTAACGCAGCTCTTAAAATGGGGTGAGAGATAACAATAACTACATTTGTTTATTTGCAAAGTTTTATGTCTTGTATTTGCATTTCATTGTACGAGACATGAAAGTTTACCGTTCAATTATCACACGAGAGAGGAACGGCAAGTCAGGCATCGGTTAGCAGAAATCCAGTAGCCAAAATATCCGATAGGCTAAATGTCCAATATGGAAGTGAAATGATGCCCAGTAGGCCAAAGTCCTTTTCGCGAATAACCCTAAGCGATTTGTCTGTTAGGCCAACTCTCCGTAGGTGAACCGCCCGGGCACCGCCTTAGGCACCGATTGGAATAAACTTGTGAATTCTTTCAGAAAAGGTGTCTTCTGTTGGTGCCATTGAGTCAGATATTCTAACCCGATTAGCTTTAACGTTCCCGGTACGTCTTTGAACATTCGATAAATCTCTGTGTGGACGGAGTTTTCGGTGTTAGTAGCAAACCAGTCTCGGCTGAGACAAGTACCGTCTAATCAACACATATCGGAATTTAGACAATCTCTTTCAAAGTGAGCAAACCGAACTTGAACTGCCTGACTATCCTTACAGCAAGTGTTGAGAGAGAAAACAGTGCGGATATTCACCGTGTGGTGACGGAGCCTCTGGTCAAGGGGCTGCCAGCGATGGCTTCAGTTACCGCCGCCTCAGCTTCTTCGCGGCGACCTCCGAGCAGCCCCGAGTTGAAGTATATGGCTGTGGTGTAAGACAGATAGAGCAGGTCATATGGTGCGATATTTACTGCAAATAAATGACTGTGATGCAGAGAAGATAGGGCAGGTTACATGGTATGATATTATATTTAAATAAATTTGTAAATATGATAATAAAATATAGGATAGGGTACATGATAGGCTGTTTTTTATTATTATGTATTATTAATATTTAAACGATATTCCTGAGTCTCCACGGACAGGTAAAAGAACTCAATTGAAGCCTTATATAACAGCAAGAAAGCCCGAGACGCTTTTAAGCAGGATCTATTAAAAGCCATTAACAGCTAACTTCAGAGCTTGCAGATCCACACAGCCGAAAACAAACCCGGCAACGGGTTCCCAACTAAGACGGGCCAGGGTAAAAAACGCGGACCAAACAGACGAGTGCGGCACAAAATGACTCCATTGTAAGGAGTTGGCATAATGCGCAGCAAGCGTAGTTCTCCATTACCTTACAAAACATACAGTAGAAAGGCAGGGAAGAATCCGCCTGCAAGACAGATTCACCAAATCAATCTGAGCACACAGCCTGTTGGCTGAGCTAACATTGAATTTAAATAAGTAGCTCCTGTACAAAGCTAAAGCACGTCACCTGACGCGCTGTATTAAAGATGGGATGCATGATATATGGCTGTGACGTAGATAAGTTATGCAAAATACATCGTGCCTACGCTATTTTAACTACACGAAAAATGCAGCATAACTCAGAAAGTCATACAGCTTTTTTTGTGAAAAGGAAAGCATTTTGTATAGCATGTTTTCCAAACGGTACAATACCCCGACAAATCATATTAAATTGCAAGTTACTGGGTGGTAAGTCATCTAACGCGACCCAACCTTGATAAACTACTTGACCAAACCAAGTAGAAACAAACTTTCCCAAGATAACCAAGTATGATTTCACCAGCATACACTAGCCTATCTTACATTCATTAATAATTATCTATCCAACCTAATATGACCCAACCTAAACTAATGGAACATTTCCTGAACAATCCTGTCCTGCGCTAACCTACCTATTAAAATATGTCATAGCCTTAAAAACTATTCTACTTCGAGCTAATTCAGTATATAACATTAGATTAGATAGGGGCAGAAGAGGGACCAACAGGCCCATTCTCAAAGAGCTCCCGGGACTTACGCCCCGGCCTTCTATGAACTATTGCCAGCATGTCAGCATCATATAGATGACTCTGGAAAAAAGAAGAAAAATAAGGGACAATCTCAGAACCAGAGACGATTATGCATGCACGCAAGCGCGATTTATAGCCGTTAATCTGTGGAGCTTAGAGACCTCTAGTTAGTTTGGGAGGAAAAAAGCAGATAACGGATTAAGGTGACCTCTGAAACTTTGGCCGTTAAGACTTTGTGACTCCTGGAGGAGGAGTTCTTAGCTGTGGGGGATGTCTCTCCAAATGTTTACAAGAAGATTTTTAAACGCGTTGACTGTCTCCGCACCGGCAACGTCGGAGGGAATCTATTATAAATGTTCATTATGAAATACGAAAAGAAATGCTGGCTCAAGGGTGTTTTTTGAGCATCATGTCTGAGTTTTTGACCGTTGTTTCGCAAGTGATTATTAAGGTCTCTTTGAAAAAGTCTTGTTGTAGGTACGTCGTGAAAGCCACTCATACACTTGAATTACATGTTTCTAGTAATTGCCCCTGGTCGTCTTCACGTGACAGAGATCAAGCCCACTTCATGTGGGCGATATTCGTACGGCCAAGCTTAACCTAACTTGATCTGATTAATCTAAATCTGACATAACTTAACTTAATCTCACTTTACCTCAACTAAACTAACCAAAGCCAACCTAACTTAATATTAGAGCACTCTGATAGTACACACCTCCGCCAAGAAAGGCAGCGGTAATGAAAAATTCAAATCGGCTCTGAAACAATGATTTTCTCTCTATCAACACCAAAATCTGATCACTTGTGCCTTTTTTTAATATTAATAGTGTCTNAACTTAACATTAGAGCACTCTGATAGTACACACCTCCGCCAAGAAAGGCAGCGGTAATGAAAAATTCAAATCGGCTCTGAAACAATGATTTTCTCTCTATCAACACCAAAATCTGATCACTTGTGCCTTTTTCTAATATTAATAGTGTCTATAATTTTCTTGCAGATCTGTTTGTAACTTTTTGAGTTATGCTGCTAAAAAACATTTTAACAAACACAGGTCAAAAACACAAACGTACGTACCGATCATCACGAAAATTTAATCAATTATATCTTTCAAGATTACTCACAATTTTTGAAAATTTCATAAAGATCCATCTACATTTTTTAGTTATTGCGCTGACAAACATTTTAACAAAAATTAGTCAAACACGCAAGCGGACGTACCGATAATCACCACAATTCAATCAATTATGTGTTTTAGCATCACTAACGATTCCTGAAAATTTCATAAAGATTCATTCATAATTGTTTAAGTTATAGCGCTAGCAAACATAAAATCAAATGCAGCGACAAACTAACGAACAAACAGATGTTCACAAGAATTTGATCATTTACTCTCTGTAATAAACCCAAAAACTCATGCAAGTTTCATGAAAATCCGTCCATTACTTTTTAAGCTATAGCACTAACAAAAAATAGGCAGACATACAAACAAACGGAAGATGGACAGATCTTCACCAAAAGTTAATCATCTGTTTCTCCTAACATACCTAACAACCCATGTAAGTTTCGTCAAAATCCGTCCATATCTTTTCGAGTTATTTTGGTGACAGACAGAATAACAGACAGACAGAAGGACAGACAGACGGACAAACCCGACGAAAACATAACCTTGGGGGAGGTAATACTCTAAAACTCACCCAACACACTGTCTTCATTATCCAGTTGCGCATGGACGGCCACAGGTGACAAGAAGCTGGCCGCTGCCACTACTGCTGCTGTGGTGAGGGCCTGCGTCAGGAGGGTGGCGCCCTTCGTGCGGTTCTCTTCCCTCCGTCGTGACAGTGACGACAAAATAGGTACCTTCGCCATGATTCGATTCCACATTCGTAAAATTAGTTAGTCCGCACTGTGTTGTTAACTAATAAATTCGGAAATACGGCATTTGAGTTAATAATAATATTAAGCTGAGCAAATTATGTATTTATTAAAATATCTGAATATGATGACAGTAATTCCTTTCGATCACTGATATTGATGTAATCTCACTTTAACTTTATCATACAAATTTCAGGTGAGATTTTAAGGCAATTTTCACAAAGTTATGTCTCCTACCGTTTAAAATAATGTTTACATAAATTTAGATGATAATATTTCCCAGGCACTCTTTTAACACCACGCAATAAAATTTTTACGCTTTCAAGACTTGATTACCCCTTTTCATATAAAACTATACGACTGTAACCAAATTCACATTGCATAACATTTAATATTTAGTTTTTTTTAGCTACCACTCAAATAGCTTCCTCACTCGTATATAAATGAAATAATTGAGGCACAGAATCCATTTGACACTGCGTATCTGCAACAAATTACATAAATATTACAGAACATTAGGCAATGGGTACATATGACTATACTACAAATATAGTACAAAAACCTGCGTACAGTTCATCAGTGATCTATGTCACATTTGATTCTAATATTTCACGCTTCTTCCTTTTCATGTATATGACAACGATGTAAGGGTTGTAGTTTTTATTGTAATATATAGCTACTCCAGAATGAAATCACTTCAGCACTGATGCAGCTACTTCTAAAATAATGAGTGAAGCGAAAATCGCTAAGTGTGAGGTCATTTGGGGAGTTATCTTTGGATAATATCGCTAAGTGTGAGGTTATTTGGGGAGTTATCTATGGATAATATCGCTAAGTGTGAGGTCATTTGGGGAGTTATCTTTGGATAATATCGCTAAGTGTGAGGTCATTTGGGGAGTTATCTTTGGATAATATTGCTAAGTGTGAGGTCATTTGGGGAGTTATCTTTGGATAAAATCGCTAAGTGTGAGGTTATTTGGGGAGTTATCTTGGATAATATCGCTAAGTGTGAGGTTATTTGGGGAGTTATCTTTGGATAATATCGCTAAGTGTGAGGTCATTTGGGGAGTTATCTTTGGATAATATCGCTAAGTGTGAGGTCATTTGGGGAGTTATCTTTGGATAAAAAGGAAAGTTTGAGATCATGTGCCCACCTTCAGCAGAATTTCCCTAACAAAACATATGAGACCATTAAATGACAGTAAACCGAAAAAAGAACAGTCCTATGCGTAAAATTATCCATAAAAAGAAACTGTCTTTAGAACGAATGAAGTAACAAAATGAACTGACAAAATACCTAAACAAAAAGTCAAGAAAGCAGAAAAACAAGTTCAAAAGAAAGAAATGCATAACGTTAGTTTTAGCCTAGCTTACTCCAAAAAATTGGTAAGAAGAGAAGAAAAAGACATATTAAAGTCTGAGCGTTGACTACAGCATGTACTAGTATAGCAGACTGATCATAGATATCAGCATCCTGGGAAATTAAAAACATTTTCAGCCACATACTGTGATGCAGAGTGTTTGTAGATATTGAGTTTCCATTCTCAAAAGCTTAATTAATTGTTATCTGTTTCAGTTTCGGCTTTCATGCTTCATTGTTCAGTTACTCTCTTCTATTCAAAACAAAAATTTTCTATCAAATTGCTGGGCACACATCAGAAGTGATCCTCCAGCTTCTGTCGTTACTGGTTAGTAGCTACAATTGTATAACCCCATATCAAAGAGCTGAAAATCGTATTCGTAAAAATAATATTTTAGGAATAACATCATATGGTCACCTGCTCAAGAAAATGACTAAATAAATCAAGTATGCACCATAGGACCTTAGTGTATGGAACTTCCTTTACTCTCCACTGCATTTTCATTTTCAAATGCCCAGTAGCCCTACGTTTCTCTCAATGCATTCTTTCACCCAATAAAAAGTAAATGTTTTATTTCAGGATAGAGAAGGCACGGGAATGCTCACCATTACTTAAAATACCATTACTCTTTTAAATTCGTACAAAATAGTCAATTTCGGTATGAATAGCGCCACTTGAACAGTTAAGTCTCTCGTGCCAATTTTACACATCTATGAACGTTATTAATAGTTCTATTTTTATAAAATTTTATACTTAATTCATGAGAAAAAATATTTTAATTGGTTATATCTAAGAATAGGTCAATTTACCTCGATTATTAGTATCATCTCGCTCAATTTTGCCTACTACTTCGTAATTATTTTTCCCACATAAAAATGGCCCGACACACCAAGGCAAAAACTTTGGCAACGAGAACCGCCAGTCTTACATCCAAACCAACCATTCTAAAGATAGGAATCATAAAACTAACAACCAAGCCAATCATTTTAGACATAAGCATCACGAGTCTAACACCCAAACGAATCATTTCAGCAATATGAATCACGACTCTGATAGCCAAGCAAATAACTTCCACGAAAAGCGCTAGAACGCCGTAGGGCGTAAGACCATCACCCCCGGAAGGGAGCAAATTTCAACGCCGTCATCTTTGATGGCCAGGTTACTCTAGAGTTTTGGCAATTTTCACATCTAGGTCAAATCACCTGATTCCCTGCAAAAAATATGAATATTGTTCAACTCTTTTATCCCCTTTTTTAGGTGGATAGAAAAATCTATAATATAATTCTTTCTGATGCTCCATCCGTCCGTCCGAACGTCCGTCCATGTGTCTGCACGCTACGCTTTTCAGTATTAAACAAAGAAAAATCAACCAGCAAGAAATTTTAATTTTCGATGGAAAGAAGTTTAATCATACCTGTCTTCTGTTCTCTTGCTCTTAAAAAACCAGTCAGTTTCGAAGCAATAACGTAAAGTTCATTTTACTTGTATCACACATCACTACCGACTTTCACATCATACTATATTCACTTTGCTGTTATTGTATTATGATCCAAATATGAGAAAATTTGTAGCTAGGATACGATGCAAAGCGAGCTGTTCCGAGGCTGTTCTGGGCTGCTTCATTCTATAGCATTTCTAAAGTGAAAGTATGATGTTTAAGGAAATCAAATAAGCTGACAGAAGACAGGGGGTTCGGCAACAAGAATCAATTATTGAAAACATGGGCTGAGGCTGGTCTATATTGTGGTGAAGCTATCGCATAAAACATAACAAAAAAATTATGGGATACTGTATGGAACAGCCAAGCGTCACGCAAAGCAACTGAAATCAACAAAATCACCAGATACACCGATGACAATTGACAATGTTCAGAATGTAAAAGGGTAAATATTGTTATCTTCAGACGATAAGAAACACAGCTTAGCGGAGGCGTTTACAAATGGAAGAAGAGCTATGACAGAAGGACCTCCGATGAGTGAGACTGCTATATTTATTTTATTGATTTTTGCTTTATTTCTCTATCATGATGTTCAATTGCGAACTCTTTACTGGTAGAACATTGACGAGATCCCCCGGTGATGTAAGAGTGCCTATATAGATTGTATGAGGTGACTTAAGATAGACGAGCTACGTTAAGCCCACTGGAAAAAGGTCGAAACACGGAAGCGTTTCACGTTCTTGGAACTGATGTTCCTGTGCGCTTGATAACTGCTTAATATATGATTGCATACAGATACCAAATAGGAACCACTGACAATTGAAACACAATAGAAATTAAGAGAAAGGTTCGAAACTGAGCTACGGACCCTCGTTGTAGCGGAATAGCTGTCGCTGGGACTCAGAGTTTAAGCAGTTTTAGAACACAATAATATGAAACGAGTCAAAGCTGCATCCCCAGCGGCGAAATCGGAAGGGTAGGGAGAAACGTTCCCGTGAGCAGCAGACTTGAAGTTAGACGCACTTCGTCAGGATTAAATGATGGGTGTTATGTATGGAGTAGGTTAGGTTAGAAGCGCTGCAATAGGTCAAGCTAAGATCACGTATAATAGGCTGGCTTAGGATTGCTACGCTTTATAAAGTGAAAACATTAACTAACCGTGGAATTTTCACAGGTGCCGGTAGTATACTTAAATCTTCAACGAAAACATTATCACCTCTCTCACTTCGTTCGCGGGTGATAATCACGAAGCTGACGGGACAAAAAAAACTACACGGCCAGGTTCGTGTCTGTTATCCAGTCTTTGGATATTCATCTGTGCTGTAAAATGCCTGTCGCGTCCTCCACAATAGACAATGTAAACAGTGCCAATTCTAAGAGAAGCGGGAGTGTTAGCCAGTCCCTCATAGTGTTAACTTATCCACTCTGTCCACACGGCACTCAAGCTGCACTGAATAAATAAGCCTAGGTAAATCTCGTACCCGCTGCTCGCCAAGATTATTGTTTCACTTTGCATTACATTCAAAGGGCCCTGAATATTATAGCTAGGCGACGTACTGAATTACCGTTTCAGCAATGGCCGCTGCTCTCGGTATCGGTAATGATGAGAATCAGGGTTTACTAGGACTGCATTATTATCCTTAGGAAGGGCTACAGTCGCACTGTTACCGAAGGCCAGCCGAGGTGATGGCTAATATCATCCTCTTTTGTTATGCCATGCATTTCAATGCTCAAAAAATTAATGTCAGCTATGAGAAATTTAGTAGTTAAAATTGGTTATTTCTCAGAAATGCAGTGACTTGAAAAGTATCTATACATAGATAACGCGTGTTTGCTTGAGACGTGAAAGTCGATCAGTGCCAAGCCTACTTGAATTAACTTGCCTGAAACTGCAGACAGGTCTCCCGATATCGTCTCGTTTATTCAAGTTTCATTCGTTGAGTCAAAATTGGTCACTTGTGTGGGTTCTAAAAATGCAATACAGTATTACTTCGTATAATAGAGAGTTCAGTCGGCTCGACATAAGCGGATCGCTTCTAACACCTGCACACAATTCTATGTGACGAAGCTAAAGTTTCTGTCGACAGCTCCGAACAAGTTAAGTCAAGTGGGCTTGAATTAGATCGACTTTCACGTTCCACTAGAACACGCCCATAATGAATGGAATCATTTTTAAAAATGTAGGGGTTTTGGAGTGCAAAAAATTTCATCTTTGTGGTTAAAATAAAAATAATTTTAATTTGGAAAGCGTATGATCTTTAAAATAACACGTAGTTGTACTGGTAAAACGACTGACTTGGAAAACAGACAACTTGTCGATAGGTAAAGGTTGATAGGTTTATTACGCCCAGTTATACTTTACAATACTGGAGGCTTTTCAGATTCCAATGTCGTCAGTATACTAATTCAAATACATAATGTACAGTCCTTACCTACCAAGGGAATGAATGACCTGAAAAAGCGACAACGTGTTCCGAATGTCCCAGAACATAATTCAAATACATAATGTACTTTACCATCTGTCACGATATGAGGTGTAGCTGTGTTGAGGTGCAAATCTTATCTTCTGTTCCTCGGTGCTAAGTCAATACGCATAGCTCATAAGGAGCTGCTAAGTGTGCTACAGCTAGCGCACCTGCCCGTTAAGCTAGAGGAGGAGGAAGGTTCTTTAATACCGTTTCGTTGATTCTTCTCGTAAAACGGAGTTTCTACTAGTGTGGAGAAACACTGTTCAGGCTTGATTAATTTTCAGCACTTCAGCGCCTGAATTAAACTTAGTTTTCATGTTATAATTAGCAGTATTTTCTACGTCCCCAACGTGTAGAGTAAATACGAATGGGTTTGTAATAGCTAACTATAATGAAAAAGGAGCACAATGAATTTGCATCGACGTCCTTTTCATTCTACTATCGAAGATCCGATGCACTTGCAGGCCTAATGCTAAATATTTTAATACAATGAAAGAAATGAGCCCGACCTTTTTCATTTTAGTAAAGTTTACATTCTTTTCCCGTACAAACAAAATCCAACAGAAGATGTTATTTTTATTTTCGAAATGTTATATATGATGAAAAACGTTCATTAGCGTTTAGATCTCTTCTTGGCTCCATCTTATTCCTGGTCTCAGCTCCTGATATCTCAGTCTTAAAATGCGTTGTTTTGAACAAGTAAATGCATACACATGTCCAAATATAATGGTCATAACACTATTACAGCAAATTTTTATATATATAATATGCTCACATTGGTCATCATAATTATTGCACGGTTCACAAAACGCATTAGTATTTTCAAATAAATTCCACTTGAAATGTATAAAACTAAAACCAAATGCATACTTGAATAGGTATTTGAAAGTGAACAATCCAAGGCAACAATTAAAACTACAAAAAATTGTACATCAAATAAGTTATTAATGAACATATCAATTTTATCATGCCAAACTTAAAAGCGAAATCCTTTATATTTTATCAGATGTAAGAATAACTATACTTCACTTCAATGAAAACGCATTCTTTTATCTCCTAGGGTCTTTACTTGGTAATGTTGTTAACATTTCGAATAGCAATGTTTTTATAACATTCGAATTTGTACTTTACGAATGTTCTCTATTTTCAAACTTTGTTACAAAGACTGATAGCAGAGATTACGGAGCACAGCATCGACCTCAGACAACTCGGTCGCCGCTGGAGCCTCTCTCACGGGAAGAGATTACGACAAGATCGCCGAGAAGTTATAACTACCGTAGTCAACTGTTAGATCTGCTATAAAAATACGCAACAAATAGTCATTATTATTAAAAGTACACGCCCGAGTCTTCACGAACAGGCAGCGAAACCTAGATGAAGCATAACGCAGCACGGGAGAGCCCGAAACACTGCCAAAGATTCATCAAAAAGCCATTACCAGCTGACATGAACGCCTACTGAACCACACGGCCGTTGATGAAGCTCGGTAACGAATTCTAGGCCAATATAGACAGAAACAAAAAGCACCGACTGAACTGGTAAATTCGGCACCCAATAGGGTGTAACGTACAAAGGTGAGCATCAGCCGCAGAACGTGTATATCTCCCAAAGACCTTGAGGGCACGGAGAGAAGAATACGACACAGTGTTTATTGGTGTTGCATAAAGTTTTTATTCATGTCTGGAATAAAGTGGAGCTAAGGTAGAAAACGGATGTTGTTGGAGGAAGCAGAAAATCGTGGGAATTGCTAACAACTACCCAAGGGCCCCTACTAAAAACAACGCTGATAATAGCTGCAAGCCTGAGCTCAACGTATCTTGACAGACGGTTGATAGACTATGAAAAGAGCTGTACTCAAAGCTTGTGGCCCAGAGAAGATTCCATTACTGAGTCTGTCAATCTTAAGGTAAGAATTGTTTATGCCCAGCGGGGCATGAACAAAGACATTGCCTTCTGGAAACGTGTTCCATGATCAGACGAAAGAAAAACTGAGCTTTTTGGTCATAATAATGTTTCCCCTGCGTAAAGAAAATTTTGCGAAGCTTTTCTTCCTTATAAGAATGACGTCCCAACGGTGAAGCATGACTGCTTCAGGAACAGGAAGAGTAGTCAAGATAAATGGAACTATGAAGAAGAAAGATAATATCGTAATTTAGTTTAACAACTTTAACAAAATCACCGAGAGAACTCTCTCTTGGCAGCCGTTGGAACTTTGTGCAAGACAATGACACGAAGCTCAGTGGCACTGCAGACTGGTTCGAGACTAACTATATTAGTATTTTAAATGGGCCAGCGCAAAGTCCTGACGTGAATTCCATCGAAATTTATAGAGATTACTGAAGTTGAAAATAATGTAAAAAAACTAGAGCTCTCGCTCAATTAGAGAAATATTGCCAAAAAGAGTAGACGAATATTTCGACTGATGAGTGCTTTTAGTTATTTGGAATAATGACAGATGATTAGTTAAAGTACCGTGTTTAAAACACCATTTCACTGATTACTAGAATTCGTGACAATAATTTTGTCGTATCAAATTAATAATATTAGTTTTTACTCAGTTAATGTTCAATTCCTGTATATCTGACTGTTACACTGGATTGTTCGCATATGCATACATGTATACACCTAGACAAGCCTTCGGCAGCAGAACCCCAGACTACGGGGCATTATTCCATAATGGACTACTCAAATAATTACGTGATCATTTGCAAGTAGCACACTTCGAAAGCTGATCTAATTGCGTCAGTCTTAACTGGTCGAGAACTTGAATGACGGGTTTTCGATTTGCCCTTCTTGGTCGAGTTTCAGGAGGTAACCTAAGGCCGATAACGTTTGAACTTTAGCGAGTTTGCTATTACCTCCTGACATTTGATCCAAAGTAGTGAATAAAACTAACTCGCCTGGAGTTCTGGATGTGTGTGTAAGCTGCGCAGATTAGACTAACTTGATCCAAGAGAACAAATCGAGTTCGCCTCAAGCCCCAGACAAATCAAGTCTTTACAGCTGTCAGTCTTCTGTACCTTAAAAAAACACTCAGTTCGGTTCGTTGAACTTGTATTTTAAATTTTGCTTAGGATCTTCTGGTGAAAACTTTATAACGCTACAGTTATACCGCTACCGTTATATAAAAAACTCTACGGTTATTGCTACCTTTATTTGACTTACTTTAACAAAACCCTGCTGCAATTGCAATCGGTATGTAAGTAACTGTAACAGAAAAATAAACCTTGTATTCGACTAATATATTGCGGTCTGCCGTGGCAGTAAAAATTAGTTCTTAATTTTAATTAGCACCTGCTTGACATTATATAATTATAAAAAAGATAATGGCCTAAAAAGGAAAAGTTTAGTGTCATTGAAGTCATCAGTTTTTATGCCCGTAAGAAACATCGAATTCATAGGAAACCTGTCAAACAATGTTGCTCCTTTTAGAAGTTAATGTATTAGTGAATCATTATAAGGAAAATAATGATTGAGATAAACTAGTGTAGAGTGCAAAACACGCTAAAATGGACAAGGGATTATAGAAAACTTATATAAATGAGATAACGCAGTGGATGTCGAGAAGATTCAAAATAATTGAAAAAGAATCTTACACGCCCATACATAATTTGAAAAACCACAATATTTTTGTTTGGACAGGTTCCGTCGTACCTCTTAAATTAAAAAATCATAGACATCACTGAATGCATTTATTAGTGTTTTTTTTTTGCCAAGTCGGAAAGAAATATTCTAGTGCTTAGCATATATTAAAAATAAATCCGAGTCCATTTTGACATTTCTGTTTACCTAATAGCAGAAGCTTTAGTAATAAAGTACTTGACTGACCCTCTAATCATTAATAGATTCCTACCCAAATTAATTCACCTGACTGCCCTTGAACTGGCGACGCAAATTGGGCCTGGGAAAGCAGTGAGCGCACAGCCACACATCCTACCTTTCCAACAGCCAATACGCTACTGAAATCACGTAACCTTTGAAAGCTCCTCCTACTGACCGTGTGCATACTGGCCAATAGCAGAGTACAGTGCAGCTTAGGTGTCTTCCATTCGAAACTATAAATCGTAATCAGGTTTGAGATTATGTGAAGTGGACGCTTTTGGTCATATGCGGTGCAACCTCGAGGTCAAAAGGCCTTAGAACGTAGACCTTCAGCCTTCTTATTGCTTTGGCTAAGCCACTGTGATTATAAGTGGCCAGAAGTCATCGTCAACGTTCACTTCTGTAGATTCTACCCTACTTCCTGATGATGAGACTGCTCGCGTCTGGTAAGGTGGGGTGCTGCGTGATTCTATGCTAAGATATTTGCAATATTTACATCGACAAGAGAATGTCTACTTGGGGGAGGGGGATGGTTAAAACTTGAAGTAGGCTTAGGAAAAGAGCATACAGAAGCTGCTATTTAGAGTACTAAAGCAACATTGAAGCGTGTATTCGTTTTGCGTCATGCGCTGCGGATTCAAACAATCCCCGAATACTTTCGATTTGCCTAAGCCAATGTTGCATCAGTTTTGGGTCCAATACGGAGTCTACTTTTTTAGCAGCGTGACAATTAGAAAACGGCCCATAGTACGAATGACAACAGAACTTACTTATGAGAGCAATGTTTTCTCTAACGAGTGTGTTTTAAGGGTATCCAGATTCAGGTAATTTATTACTACTCGAAATTTCTCTTTCTCCGGCAAATTGAAAAGACCTTCTCGGACTGTTCTGAATCTAGATCATGATTAAAAGTAACAATATGAAGCCAATTTAAGTATCAGCCTCTGAAAATTTTCTTCTACCAAGTCTCCCTTGCATTATCCCTATGAAAAAAAATTTAATGCAAACGTTTTACACAAATAGCGCTTAACAATTCAGTCCAAAATCAAGTCAGCTGTTGACATGAATATATATCTCTTTTTTTAACAAACATTGAATAACAAACTGTCGAATGAGCTCGCCCACATCGTACTCAAACAAACGAAAAAGTATTTCTTCAGCAACGTCCCCATTTGATCTCCGTGGTTATGTTTGCAGGACCGCTTTTCCCTCCTCTTTTGTTGGGCATTTATCTCGTTCCCATTTCATGATGTTAGGGAGAAAAATATATTCATAATGCGAAGGAAGCACAATGTATTATCTATGTTTCCATTTACATGTACTTTAGTCGTCTCCATTTCTTATGTTTAAAACACTTTTACTCGCCACCGGCTATTTTTTGCACTTTTGCAAATGGTTTTTCGCAATTAATCTTCAAGTTATTTTTATTCTATCTATTGGTTCACACGAGGACGGAGAGACTGAATAAGCAAGCAACGAACACTGTATTACTGTATAGCTAAGTTCATGCGGTGGTAGTTGCCATTGACTCTTTAGAGCAGGGCTTGCAAAGTGACGCGATAGTGCGGATGGTGGGCACCTACGGCCTCTTGCAGCCCTGCGACAAGAGAAATGGCCGGAAGTTTGTGGCTTCCGGCCTTCATCTGCTGGGCCGCATTTGCGTGAAAAGTCTTGTGATTAGTGAGATGCGATCACCGCAGACTAATCTATTAAGCAGTACAATTCATACGGAATTTAGTATTGTACTTTGTCCTTAATCTAGCATTGGACTTAGCAATGTAAGTAGCGATTTATTTGCCCGGAACATAGCATTATACTGAGCGTCGTGCTTAGCATTTAACTTGTCCAGAACTTTAACAGAATGCGTCCCAATTTTCACTTTCGATTGAGTTTAAGATGTACGGCGCTGTTTTTAGGCGGTTTTAAGCCTCATACGGAATCGGTTTGTTATTTTCATTTAATACTCTTTCCAAACTGGTGGAACAAAATACCTAAAGTTTCAGGTCAATTACTAAGCTGAGTGGAAGAAATGCTCGAAATTTCAGTTTGTGAATCAAGTATTCCATTAGTTCAGTTGACCTTTGTTTAGTTTGCTTTGCCGTGCTTTTATCACAGCTGTGACCAGGCATTGTATACTGAAAGACCCTTGAGTACAGAGCTGACGCAACACTAACCCGCCATCCAGTGTTGCCAAATTGTACTCATTCAGTGTCGCTAGATGAGCTATAAAATACCTCCAAAACTAGAAAAAATAGTTAAACTAAATTTTTGTGTACAATCTGTGGCAAAATTTCTTAATTGAAGTGATTGTTAGTTCCAATAAATTTGATTTTCACAGCATTCTCTCTCATTCCCTACTGATTTACAGGTTCAGGGGTAAACCGCGATATCTCCAGAAAATACCGTTTTGTTAGTCGCTAGATGGGAAATTTTACAGCGAAGCGAGCTCCAAAGTCTTTCGATTTATCAACTTTATCAAAAAACTAGAGTAGTTGCGCGATCAAAAATGTCGATGAAGAATTTGTAAAAACCTGTCTGCATTTAACATCTATACTTTCGTTACTAATACACTTCCGGAGGCTACGCTAAAACTGCCAACTAAAATTATCATAAGTGATGAATACTCTGTCCTTCAATTCATCTAACCAGCATTATCGTTCCCCACCTTAGATGACACGAGGAAAAATCTTACATTAGCAAGCCCCAAAGCATGACTGAAATAAATTAAGCTCCTCCCCCCCTTGCATATCTTACCAACCGTAGGATAGGCATTCACTAGATCTAAGTTTTTCAGTTGAAGCGAAAACTGCTCCATCAAGGAAGATAGCAAGCTGGAAGAAATAATTATGTCTGCTGCCCCGTGGAAAATTATCGCTTCGTGTGTGCTTCGTTGATCATTTACTGACTTTAAACGTCGTGAACTGAGAGCAAACATATGTTTCGATGTAAGGAGAAAGTTATAAATATCAGACTCTTTGGCAACGCTAAGAGAAGCTGAAAATATCTTTATTTTTTCGATTTCAAGAACTGCTTTGAGTACGATGTGCATTCAGATAAAGGGATAAAGATTCCATTTTGGCCATCATCTGCATCGATCTTAATGAAAACGAAATTTAATTACAAAATCTGCAATCTAGCCTACCTTTTGCCTCTATATCCCATTAAGAGTGTGACAGGAAATATATAAATCATATTCGCTCATTAAGGACAAGTACAAACTGTAATTTAGATTTGGCCAAGCTTTCGACACAGGTCGCGTTGATGCCCTCGTGGCCCTGACGAAGGCACTAACTCGACCTATGCCGAAAGTTTGGCCAAATATAAATTGCAGTCTGTACTTGTCCTTAACAACCAAATATGATGAACCTCTTCAGACATCCAGCAACATTTTCACTAAATATATTAATACATTCATATATATATAACATATAAATATAAAAATAAATAAGCACAAAACGGTGTATATTATTTTGAGTCTCTACTCTGCCACAATCCTGATCGCTGACTGGAGGTGCCTGACTTTACATGCTTGAGAGTCACAAACACTCGGCTTACTTCCCCTCGCCCACGGGAAGCCGTGTTAGTTTTGGGACGGCCCGTTTCTCCGAATATGATGGTTTTCGACGCAAAAAAATAGGGCTAAAGGTTATTAACTTGCATTATATTGCTCTCTCAAAACGAACTGGAAATTTCATAAGGCTGGCCAGTACATACCTCTGAGTTAAGGACATAATGATTGGTTTCCTTTAGCTTTACTTAGTATTACGAGCATTACTTATATTTTGTTGATGATTTATTTCAATGCTCGTCATTTATTGACAGGAGTGTAAAATTATATTATCACTTGATTTTTATAAAATGTCGTTTCACTGTACACGTAATCAAGACAAACATTACCCTAAGATTTATCATTAGGTCAGCAGTGACGTGATCCATCGTATAGTGATAATTCCAGTTTCATGGACAGATTTCATCCCGCTTTGGACGGTGCAAGTCCCCACAGTTTGGGGAATTAATGTATTGATAAAAAAAAACTGGATTCGAGCACAAAAAAAATATCCCATGCAGAAAAGTTAATTAATGCGCATAAAATTATATTGAGGTAATTTGTAGTTAATGAATGAGGTACTAGTGATCTGTTCTTTATTTAACATTCCTAGTTATACACACAGTTCAAATTTCAAGGTAATGAATTCAACGAGATTAATTTATCTAAATTCAAAACTTGCATGTTAGACATTAAGATTGAAATATCTAGTTCAGATTCAGAGTTTATAGCTTAAGAATTGAATTTGTGCTCAAGCAGTCAAAATTATAATTTACCTCTTACCATTCAATGCATTCAGCCCATTTTGATGAGTGTCGGCGTTCCTCAGAAGTTCAAAAATTTACTCATATAATACTACAACTGGTTCGACAATGAAACCATCACTATCATAACAAGATTAAATTATCGAAGGAGCACTTAAATTGCATTTTCAACCCGATGCAAGGGAGAGAAATGAAAATACGGACGTATCACACTTTTTATGACTACCTTCCTCCTCGGATGCATCATAGTACTAGCTTATGTTCATAGTATGGCGTGGTAATAATAGGTACTTCTAGCAATTTCCGTTTTTCAAACGATATGAGTAACAAAGGAATGAGATTTGAGCACTTTGAGACCACGTACTTCCAAAAAACAAGACAAAGATAACGAAAAATTCAAGTTGGTTCTCAAACTATGATCTCCTTTGTATCAACAACCCCACAGTCTAATCAATTGTACCTCCTAATGGTAATAACAGTTTCTGTAATTTTGTTGATATCCGTACACGACTTTTTGATTGATGCTGCTAAAAATCTTTCTGACAAACATTAGTGAAACACACAAACAGACAAGCTGATCATCAACGAAATTTGATCAGTTTTGTCTTTCAACATTACTAATAATTAATATAATTCCTTTAAATTTCATACATATCTGTTCATAACTTTTTGAATTATTTTGCTGACAAACATAGAATTAAACACAGAGATAGAATAAAACACAGAGATAAAATAGATCATAGAGATAAAATAAAACACAGATATAAACAAACAAATGAAAAGACCAATCGTCACAAAAACTTGGTCGTTTACTTTTCTCAATATACCTAACAGCTCATGCAAATTTTATAAAAATCTATCCATAACTTTTTGAATTACGCCATGTAGAAAATTGAGGCAGACAAACAAACAAATCAACGGATCTTGACGAGAAGTTAAACATCTGTTCCTCTAATAGACCTAACAATCCCTGTAAATTTCATTAAGATCGGTCCATAAATTTTTGAGTTATCTCGGTGACAGATAAACGAAGAGACCGACAAATAGTCAAACTCGGTAAAAACACAACCTCCTTGGTGGAGGTAATTAGGAGTTCGGTGTCAATCGACGATTAATGCAGCAGTGTTTGACATTCCTTTCAATTACGGCTGTTTTAACGGCTGTTTTCACACCGGTTTCCCTCATACCATAGTACCACTTCGTTTGTTACCGGGACTGTTTGAGTGCTTTCCATCAGTTGAACCCTTTCCCCTCCCATAGTACCTATATCTGGATTCTGATTCCATCGCCTACAATTAAATTGATTCCAGCTAATTTTGTTCTGCATAGGTCTTGCCGAGCATCATTTGTATTACAGCTACCACATACGACGCTGCAACAGCAGCGGACTAGACCGTCTGACTTTGACTCCCAAGACCGCAGGTTCGAACCTCGCTCCCAGCTGGGCAAGATCTTTGCGCGCTTGATGTGATCGATTAGCATCCAGTCTTCATATTGCGGAGGGTTTACTGACCTTCCCCAGCAATGGGGAGCAGCTCTCTGAAGGATAAAATTATATTATTATTATTTAGGTTGTTTTCCCGTAAGAGGCACTCACAGGTCGGAGAGTGTCGGTAAAATGTTACCCTAAGCTGTGCCGTCGCGTACGTATTGTTAACATATCCGCCTCTCCTAATCGTAAAAACTACAGCATCATTGGAAAAATTATGGATTTAACCTTCGCCAGTTTCAATAACATCCTTTTGTGAGACAGTTTAGGTGTAGGGAATACGGTCAGATAATGCAAGTCGGATGCCGCCCTACTGTTATACTGCTGTAACGCGAAGAGGTGTATAGTAGCTGATGTTAATTTTCTAATTTTACCGAGCAATTGCATGACGTCTGCGTATTGTACATAGACTTTTGCTTCGATATTACTTCGCCGGAAGGAAAGTAAATTGTTTCTTTAGTCCTTTAAGGTTTTCTTAAAATCTTTTTTAAAAGTTTTCCAATCTTGGCGTTCAATCGCTCACATCAAAGCCAATTTTTGTTGCAGCGGTTCGAAATTATAGAGGATAGCAGATCACTGGTAAAAGACGAAAATATATCAAAAACATTGCTGTATTCACCCATATAAATCCATCTTTGGAATGCCATATGACTTTCGATGAAACTCACATGATTTAATGCATTTTAAAGACAATAAACTTGGCTCTAAAAGTGCTTCTAGGACAAGCGGGCATTTGACGGTTGAATTCATCTGCTCTTTTACGAGCTTTTTAACCAGCGTTTTTTTTTTTCAAAGTTCTATCCTTCAGAAAGCTAAAAAAAAAGTTTGTAGAGGCTTTGGCACATATTTTTGTGTAACTATAATGATTGTAGGACATGTACCTAGGACACCAAACAATGCAAAATGGCTACTGATAAACGCACTGGGTTAATGTGACATCACAAGCCCATTTCCCATGATGCACTACAGCTTGGCTTCTCCCCGTGGGTTAAGCTGTTCGTCTCATAATCCTTGACCTCCGCATAATGTGCTCTCATCAAATAACCGAATCACTCAAAAACTGTTCCTATTCTTGATGACAAAGAACATACTATACCGGTTATGCTGATATCATAGAATAGTCTTGAATGTTTTGCACGATGGAAGCTAAAGTCACAGTAAGCGTAATCGAACAAAAGTTCAGTATAATTTGAAGTTATTCGCGTCTGGTGTGTGTCTGCCTAAACGCGACTGCAACTAGTACGTCTCCCGATCCATTTGACTTATCGTATTGATTGGTTAACTAAGAATGTTGTGTTTGCTGCTTCCATTTCATGTAGTTTCGCTTTTGTGCATCCATTGCTAAGTGTCGGGCAAGAACTGCCTGCCAATATAAATATTTCCTGAAATCTATATGATTCAAGATATGTACATAACTTTTGCCACGTGCTGTACCAAAGCTTAAATTCGAAAGATGAGCAAATATCGTAACTAGGGCACCCTGAAAGCGCATACCAACGCCAAGCAAGGCAACGGTCATGCAAAATTCAAATTGGTTTTGAAACCATGATTTTCTTTTTTATTAGCACCAATATTCAATCATTTGTGTTTTTTAACAATATTAACAGTTTGAGTAATTTTCTTGAAGCTCTGCTCATAACTTTTTAAGTTATGTTGCTAACAAACATTCTAACGATCATCAGTCGTACACACCAACCGACTATCACAAAAATTTGATCATTTGTGCCATTTAACTTTACTAACAACTCCTGTAAATTTCATAGCGATCAATACCTAACGGTTTGAACTATTGTGATAACAAGCATAAAACTAAACAGCGACAAACAACCGAATTAACCCAGAGATCATTTCAAAAATTTGGTCATTTACTCTTCGTGATATACCAAACAGCTCGTGTAAATTTCATGCAAATCTGTCCATAACTTTTTGAGTTATGCCATTAAAGAAATTGGCAGACAAACAAAAAAACAAACGGATGAACGGATATTCACCAAATGTTAATCATCTGTTCCTCTTACGTTACTTATAAAGCCCTGTAAATTACATCAAGATTCAGCCATAATCTTTTGAGTTATTTTAGTGGCAGGCAGACAAACTCGACGAAAACATAATCTCCTTGGCGGAGGTAAATATACCACTAAATAATATTCTCCTATTTACCTTTATTCAATGAAGTCACGCAATAGTAGACCAACTTTCAATTTCAGCCGAACTAATTTCCGTGCAGTGATTTTTGCCGAAATCTTGTCGCTGCAGTTTTGTTTAACTTCATGGAGCACAGCGTTGATTTCTCGAAACCCAATGTCCGTACGAAACAATACAACAACGAGGAATTAATACCAGACTTAATACTATTAAGAGTCCTACATGATTCAAGTCAGCGAGTAATTCCAAGGTCGATTTCGGTAAAAAGGAAGTAAACAACATCCACAACAAATGTCCTAAGGTTTCGAGTGTGCTTTCACAAAGATACGAATGAGCACGAATTTGTGCGCAGTACGGTTGTACACGACGAACGTACGTACGCGCGCACGTGAGCTGTTGGCCTTTCGTGGCATTTGATTAGCGACCAACTGACGAATTGCTTTGAATTATAGAGAGATGCTACTGCGCGACCTGCTGGCTCGTGCTGTGCTGCTACATGTTTCTTAAATGTTATAGATATGCTTACACCGTGCATGCTGCTAAATGTTACAGTGTCAGGAGCATGCTGCTAAATGTTACAGTGTCGGCAGCATGCTGCTAAATGTTACACTGTCGGCAGCATGCTGCTAAATGTTACAGTGTCGGCAGCATGCTGCTAAATGTTACAGTGTCGGCAGCATGCTGCTAAATGTCACAGTGTCAGCAGCATGATGTTAAAGTGTCGGCAGCATGCTGCTAAATATTTATAGTAAATCGACAAATTAACAAATAGTAGTATATTGGTATCTACAGCGCATTCCGTACCTTAGTTATCAGTGTATGGGTGGATTAGTTTATCTGTTCAAGAATTTGTGTCCTTACATGCATGAAAAATACGCGTAGACCATACTTAGAACCAGTCTGACCCTATACATATTGGATAACTTCGCCTGGGACACTAGCAATGATAGTGCATAATACTGATGGGCGCATCTTGCGTAATAAAAAGATTTATGTTAATTTCTTCCTTCCGCCTTAGCAGAGCAACGCATTGCAACGGAGGTATTAACCACAGTTGATCGCATCGTCCGCCATTTGAAATCAATATTCGAGTAGGCAGGAGCAATAACCCAACATATAATGTACAGAGATAGTAAAGTTGACCGAACGCGTTAAAAATTATTGACGAAATATGATAAACAATCGTGTCTTTCATTAGCTGCCTCGCCAAATGCTGCCAACCGAACATTCAGGAAAATAAATTCTTTTTCTCAGAAGAAACTGAGGGCGGATCTGCCAATCGGTTTGAGCAAAGAGCTCTGGAAAAGTCTTTGGTTTTTTCTTCAACTCGAAGTTCACATTTATTACTTATTATAATTTAGCTAAGTTATAGCTATATACTCGTACTTTTTCATTTCCAACAAGCCTTTGTAATATAATATACAAAGTTAGTGCAGGTCAAGGTCTTACGGAGCTTTATCGCGTTGTAGTGTTGAAATTAAAAATTATACACAGCAAATGCGCCGAAATTCACTGTTTACGACACTGTGACTAGCTGCAATGACCTTGGTGCTGACAGAGACTGGCCCACGACTGGACGTCTGCTCTCATCTTGCACACCAAAAGTCATTATTAAAGCCCTTACATACTTATTGTCNTCTTATGTTACTTTTTAGTATTATTCCTATGTTAGTATTAAGCATGAAAACCTCAGGATACTGTGTCCTAACCTTGTTGGACGCAGTCTCCAGATGAGAAATAAATGGGATTATTATTATAAACCAACATATATAATGTCCAGAGATTGTAAAATGGACCAATCGCGTTGGAAATTATTGACGAAATATGATAAACAATCTTGTCCTTAACTCGCTGCCCAGCTAAATGCTGCCGACCGAACATTCAGGAAAATAAATTCTTTTTCTCAAAAGAAACCGTGGGAGGATCTGCCAATAGGTTTGAGCAAAGAGCGCTGGAAAAGTCTTTGGATTTTTCATCAACTTCAAGTTCATATTTATAATAGTCATAGCTATATACTCGTACTTCTTTATTTCCAACAAGCCTTTACAATATAACTTGACAAAGTTAGTGCAGGTCAAGGTATTACGGAGCTTTATCGCGTTGTAGTGTTGAAATTAAAAATTATAAGCAGCAAATGTGCCGAAATTCACTGTTTACGACACTGTGACTAGCTGCAATGACCTTGGTGCTGACAGAGACTGGCCCACGACTGGACGTCTGCTCTCATCTTGCACACCAAAAGTCATTATTAAAGCCCTTGCGCGCCCTCAGAAACTGAAACAAGCCGACAGCTCAGCTTCCTCTTAAGTTCCTTGTCTAATGGAGAAGATATATGTATATATATATATATATATATATTGCTGAAAAACTGTGCACAGTAGACAAAATTAAATCTTTAGCATGACAGCGTGTTGGCAAGATAACTTGAAGACATTTCCAATGGTGCGAAAAATGCTTGTTTTTCGTCTGAAGCCGACGTCCATAATACTTTGGGCGACAGCCTCCAAAAAATGGAAGTTTCCCCATTTCCAAAAAAGGCGGTCCGAAAGTAAATGTAAATACATACCTAAGTTGATAAGCTTTTAATTCATGCCCTAAGGCGAGGACTACACCAGCCCAAGTGGGATCTGGATTACGTCAGTGGGGCACTAGATTGCTGTACCCAATGTTACGTTTTTTCATGCAACAAATTTGTTGTGTCGCGCATCGCTTCGAAAAGAACTGCTTCGCCATTTCGAAAGACGGAGTATTCTTGTACGCGTTTAAAAAAACATACCAGGAGTTCTGTCACACGAATTTCCCAGGTTTTGGACCAAGGACCTTCCCCTGATTTGAATCCCCTATATTTCAGTTTTCATCCTTTTTGGAGGATGCTGTCTGTGCATCGCCTTATGTCACTGTCTACGATTAGAAGATGTCCCTGAAGAGGGTTTGGGACAAAATTTTACAGAACTGCGAGAAATCAATACGAGATGTCAGAGATGAACTGCTGAGAGTAAGGGCGGGTAAAAGGATGTCCTCTTGAAAGCTAGACCTAGACATTGTTTTACGCGGCTATTAGCTGTATGTAAATTCAACAATATTTCCTTAGCATGCTCCACTGTCGAGATATGGCAATTTTATATACTCCGGGAACTTTCTCTTCGCTCTGTATACATATGTATAAAGATGACCAAGAGCATGGACAGGTACAGGACACCGATACTAAATTCTCTTTTATTATACTATACATTAGCAATGGTAACAACAGGTTAGAAGCTGCAACACAGAGACGTAGAGTCTAGAAAGTAGCGCTCTATACCGTGGCTTGTGGTGCAAGAAACAGACTCCTTATCGGTTTCGTCGCACTCGTCCTTCCGGTGAAGATACCACACGTATTTCGCGCCTCTACCCGTTAGGCTGTGCATCCTGACTTCTATTTATCGCTTTTTTAGAAAAATGGCGTATATGTTAACAACGTCGCGAGTCTTAATATTATTAATGTTGATGGTAATAATAATAATAATAATGATAATAATTTTACTGAAACAATCTCTGTATCAACGGGTATTATGATGAGCATATAACTCAATAAAATATTAATACTAGAACGACTCGTGGCGTAAGGCCATCACACGCCTCTGATTTAAAGTAGCCAGTGCTATTCAAATTTCTGTATTTTGAAGCACTACGCTGTCCTCGACAAAGCTGGTCAACTGAACTACTTAAGTAGCTTAGTGGTTAGCATTATTTCGGGATTCGTGTTCTCTGGGATTTATGTCAGCCACAACTCTGTGCATCCTAACAAATTATATTCAGTACTGTCTAAATTACTAGTGTTTGTGATAAATAAATTTTTACATTAGAATTGATTGAGATTCCAGAAACGTCGTTTCAACAGCTGTGACGCAAAGGCACATTTAGTTGCACTATAAACTTTTCAGCTTCAGATCTGTTGTACGTGAATAGCTTCGTTTGCTCGCCAGCACGTGATTTCATTCCAAAGTGAACCCACGTTACCGTCCGACTATACACGTCACTGTGGTACCGTCATTCTCCTGCCAATAACTCTATAATCTGCCCCTACTAAAACATACAGAGAAAAACTTGTATTTCTACCCGTAGGAAGGCTTTCATAAAATAATACTATGGCAACAGTACTAGCTCAGTAAACTAGCACAGTACAGAGTAGGACAGTAATACGACAAATTAAGTTACAAATCTATAGCGCTATCATAGTACGCAACCTACATCTATCAATCTATCTATCCACTATTGCATATAATAAAACACAGTTGTTGGTCGCTTGCTTGCTTGCTTGCTTGCTTGCTCCTTTGCTCGCTCGCTCCAATGTTGGTCCGTCTATCCGTCACGCAGTTAAGAGTTTAATAGGAGAAAATTCATGTACTGAAAAACAAATTGAGATACTATACAATTTCAGCGCTTGGATTACCGGTGACAAACATATCTCTGGATCTCCGGCCTCTGGATCTCCGGCCTCTGGATCTCCGGCCTCTGGATCTCCGGCCTCTGGATCCCCGCTTTCATTCCTGAATGATATCGTAGTAGCTAATTGAATCTTCACACTGAGCAGACGCCTTTTTATCTATATATTAATACGCTAGTACCTACCTACCTACCTACCTACTTACCTTTTGTGTCACGCTCTTCATCATTAAAAGATAGAAGGAAATTCGAGCTTTATTCAGTTCGAGAAGCTGGCGTATCT
>LQNS02278187.1:26577615-26592592 GCA_001587735.2 Parhyale hawaiensis | reverse complement strand
GGGACTCTAATGTTGTGAGTTCGATTGGATTAGAGGAGGCAATGATTGAGAAGTCATTTTTGCTTATGGGGTGGTCATTTTGCTCAGCATGCAGACGGGGAGCTGAATGGGGAGGTTTAGCAAGTGGTAAACCGGTTCGGCTTGATACACCTAAATGTTGGTCAATGCGAGCTTTTGAAATGTTGTCCAGTGCTACCAATGTACGAGGCGTTGCATCCTCTGCAGTTGAAACGGTAGATAACACCTGACAGGAGCGGTGTGGGTGGTTTGTCTTTAAATTTAAAGTATGAGCCTATGGTAAATGTGTTTACCCACACATAAACTTTAAATTTTCGTACTTTTTAGCAGATAGCTCTAGCCGGACGAAATTTCGTTCTCCTGAAGACAAGTCGTGTTTAACGGCTCGAAAGCTCGGGGTCTTATAAAATTAAAATCCAAGAAGGCTTTATTACTTACTTCTCCATGATGACCTAGACTGGGAGTCATTCAGTCTTCGAATCAATTAAGAAGTTTGTAGAGTGAAAACCTGCGCTCTAAATATACCTGCAGCCCAGTGAAATTTAAAGGAACTCGTGCATCGACTGGGAAGCTAGAATGAGAAGAGCTACTAAACGCAAGAGATAGCTGAAATTCCAGAGGGCCAAGCTCCGTTTTCTACATCTGAGACCTGTATCATCTGAGTACATACGAAGCGCAAAAATTACGACGAGCAAAAATATGAAGCGCTCATCACTGTTGGTGGCCAGGCTAAAGTTACACACCTCTGCCGTCGTTAAACAAAACCAAAGCCAAGAAGCGCTAAAGAAAACAACTATGGTTGAACTTCGTTCCAGCGAAAATCAGAGCTTCTCTCAAGTTGAAGTTCCCCCTACCTAATACTGAAAAGCGTAATGTACAGACACCGGATTGATGGACGGACAGATGGAGCTTCAAGCAGAATTACAATATAGATTGGGTATGAGTAAACTTCAAGTAACTAGCTAACCCTTTTTTCACAGCATACCTGGTCTACATACAACATCGCAAATACCGTAGTGCCAGTCATGCGAGAAAGGCGGACATATTCATGGAAGAATGGGTTTACAGAATGTTTTCATTCTCACCAGAAGACCATAGACATATTTACCAGCAAGGACATTTAGGCATTTTGTATCATGCGAAGCAAATACATCACCAGCTCCCGTGTATCAAAGAGTAACTACCAGTCGCAGGATATATATTTTAACAACATCAACTCTTTGCTTCAGGTCTGTCCCAGGAATATAGACCCAATGAGAGTTATAATCTAATGGATAGCAATATGGCAAGAAGAAATAAATTTAGAGTTCAGATAGCAGGTATAAAACTGTCTTAATCCCCCTTTACAACCCTGCCGAACGAATTGACTTACGGAAAAATAAAACTGGAATATAAAAATAAAATATATCATCCCCACGTAGCCGGCAGCTGTAAAGCTGCAGCTACGCGTGCACAATACGAGTACTAAATAGCCCACCGAACGAACCCGCTTAGCCACGTCGTGTAGGGCTAATATCTAAATGCAAAGGCATTTAAGCGCCAAAGCAATTTTGTAATATTTGCTCCGTTATCTAGAGTCCAGATTACTATTACTTATGCAGATGTCCCAGATACACAAACCGGTGAATACAGGCTAACTATTCACTGTTGAACATTGTATGCTAAGTCATTCATGGTTTGCTCCCGCTAGGGACAAGTAATAGACAATTAGTATTGGTCGTGTTCTTGATAATACTAAGCTTCTGCGCCTCTTCATCCCATTCCGTCTCACTGCTATAACATAAGCTGCTACTTGGTTCTAGAACATATGGCAGACACATAGATACATATGTTTTAAATGAACGTTTCACATACATCTAGAAAGTACAACAGAACTGAGCGCACGAACCGTATAAAGCTGTGAACTATGCAGAGGGTTTACTGCTATCCATACACCGGTGCAGTAGAAAAACAATTTTGCTACTACCTTTTAGTTTGACTGGTTCTGAAGTGTTGTAAGCAACGTTCTTTAAAGAGGCCAATTTTGGGCGAGACTTGAAGAAGCGCTCTTAGCTCGTTTGGTAGATCATTCCATATACGCTTTCTTTCAATGCGTTTGATTTATGTAGGAAAAAAAGGGTGTCATGCTGTCATTATCTGGTCTACACAATTATTAAATGAGCGAGTCGAAACTAAGACTTTGATCCAGCCACACTCCAAAGGTCTTACAACTGCTACAAGCTGAATGGTAATAGCGTCAATTGTGGAGGATAATGATTTTAGTTTGTACGTTGACTAGACGTTCGTGAACGTATGCACTGGGTTTTATCAGCATTTAGTTTTACACCATTCTTGTCGTATCAGTCCTTGAGCTCTTGCAGAATATTTTGGTTCCATTTCGTGCAAAACCCTAACTGTATGAAGCATGGTATTACAGTTTTTACATCATAAGCCTACATTGTAAGAGTTACGTCGTCTTGTGTATATGGTATGTCATTGACAAGTTTGGAGAAGAGCATGGGACCCAGAATGGACTCTTGAGGAACTCCATATGAGTTTATTAGGAATGGGGACGTATAATTTGAAATTTTGACAGTATGGGCTCTGTATTGTGGATAGCTAGAGAACCACTCTGGACAAATATGTATTTAGAGCACATATTAACTGAGTAGCATTAAGCATACCATGGTGAATACCGTCGAAAGCTTTCGATAAATCCAGCATCATTTTTGTAAAGCTGAGTCAAGTGCATTTAGAAGCATGTCTTGTGTAGTAGTACAAGCCCTGTGAACATACTGATTACTTTCACTATGTGTGCACTTCATGCAATAGTACTCAAAAAAATATAGAACAAAAAAAAAGTGTTTTCTTCACTAATTGCGGCAAAAAAAAATAAGTACAGCACTGAGCGCCACAGCGCCTGTCACAACAGGTGGCGCTGCGGTTGCCACAAAAACATTGTAAACAAAAACTTCAGTCGACTGGCGCACGGCGTCGAGTGAGGTGGTTATATTCGCTTGGTGTGTCGGCGCCGTGCCTCTCGCTGAAGTGTGTTAACGATTCTGTGAATTTCCGTTGTTCTCTGCAGCAACTAATTGCTTCTGCAATTAGACAGATATTGTCTTGCTCTGCTGTGTTAGATTCTCACACGTCACTATAAGTTATGCTGAATCTAATGGAAAGTGATGGTGGTTGAAAGTTATGAAACAATAAGGCGTTTCGAGATTGATCTAAAATATAGCTAATCTCCACTATCCCTCATCCTCTGCAGATGCTACCATAGTTTTCCTTAATTTGAAAATGATGATGATTTGCCAGCACTAAATAAGGGGGAAAAAACCAGTACCGAGAGCCTGTAGAGATTTCTACTGAAAATCTGTTCATTGATAACTCATCTATACACAAACTTAGTACCTGTTCTTTGTATCTGTAACCCTCGTATTAACCTGTGCCATGTGCACATGTACCATATCCCTAGGCAATGTGTACCTAATATAGTTTATTTAATTATTATTAATAATCTACCGATGACGTCGTCGATAGAGACAGTTTCATCAAGATAAACAAATCTCATCAGCTGCAACGTGTCCTAAATTTCAGTCACGAGTGTTGGTCTCGCCAGCTGGACCGGGTTTCCAGCATTCATTTTAATCATTCCTAAGTTCCAGACGAGCTAAAGCTACTGAGTGTAGCCTATTTCGATGCGGTTCCCCTATTGACGGCAACTTTGATGCTCCTAGCTTTAGTGGCAGCGTATGGAGATGATGTCATAGCTGACCATAAGCCTTTTTTTATACCGGTATCTGTTTGCGCCTCACACCTTTCTGACGGAACGGTGGTGTTGAGAATGCTCTAGAAAATATTGGTAGTAAATTTATTTAGAGACATACCTGTGAATTTATTGCTGTAATGCCACTGAGTTCTTAGCAAAGATTCTATAGTTATTGTTGTGGGGATTTCACGACCCACTTAACCTAGCCAACTCGCTACAACCCGAGATGTGAGACCGCGGCCCAGTGTAGGGCGCTGGATTCCGAGTCTCGTGAAACGCTTACTACACGCGACAAGGCTCATGAGCGCTCTTCTAGTTATTGTCATTATTATAGTAGCAATGAAGAGCAATTGGTTCGCAGAAACATCACAATTTTAAAGTCTGTTGTTGTCTCGTGCAGTGGTTGGAATCACAGTCTATTCCAAACAGCCTGCTGGTTCCCGTGGCGAACACGTTATTATTATATCTGAAGCTTGCTGCGCATTACTTGTAGAGTCGGAACACCGGAACATTTCTTCCCTTTCTTCCTATTAGATACGTTGCCGCGGGTGCTGTCCAGACGGTGCTCAAAATTATCACCGTAGTGTCCCCTATACAGCTTCGACTACCGCTTAATTTCGAGTGCGTTTCATTCAATTCGCGACGACACATAGTTTAAAGTGCTATGCGTTAACATGATACTCTGAAGTCTCGCTCACAGAAACTTTTGTCCCAAGAAAATAAAACGTTTCTGCATTTTGACTCTCGTGTGCAGCGGGCCATGTGTATATATGTATAAATAACATTCACTTTCAGTTGTGGAAGCTTTTTCATCACAAACTAAAATTTTCCTTTGATAAGAAACAGGTTTATAATTATTCTGATGTGTTAATGCATATTCAAGTGGAGTGATGCAAAAATACTTCTCCATAGCTTAAGAAATACCCAAGGTTTACTACAAACCGCGTCTTCAATTGACCTCTAGACAGGTAAGAATAGTTAATCTTTTTTTGTTTTATACTGAGTCTTATCTGGACGTTGCAAGTCCTCGGTATAGATAGTACCTACCGTACCATATTTTATTTACTCTTAGGCACTGAACCAAGACTACGTTACTTATGTTGAGCGCAAGGAAAGAGCAATTCTGAGCCTGAATAGGTAATAAAACGACATCAAAGAAAAGATCTTACGTCGAAGACTACCCATATCATGAGGAGCGTTGTACATTTACATGCTTAATTATTAACTATGCACTGTACTTCTACGCTATTAAGATGTGCATGCATAGACCATATCTGTTACGTACGTATCATGGATAGCCTGGAGAGTAGGAGACACTGTCTATTGACGAAAATTCCTGCTTTACCCAAACGATTTATCCACGGCAGTTAATCTTGGCAGCATGACCAGGACGATGACGTTTTTTTAGGGGGGGGGGGGTGGCAAGTGCAAGTGGCCGCCTTCATCTCCTTTAATATTTATGTGTAATTCATTATTATACTTATTGTTAGATTTATTTTGTATTTACTTTGTTTGCAGTTATATTCACTCTGTTAGATGTAAATTTACATTTATTTAGTTATTTACCTGCACGAAGCAAAAGGGGCCTATTATTCCTAGTAGGAAATTTTTAGGTAATCATACGATATTATCCAGTGCAGTCCCCCCCCCTCCCATCTCTCTTCCTCCTCGTCCTCGTACGTCGGCGGATAAGTGTCTATAATTTTCCGTCAGTGGAGCAGGACCCCCCTCGGTGAACATTGTCCATACAAAATCATAACCGCTTTTTTGACAGCTGGGCACGCTGGTGCGTAAATATTATGCTCACGTACCTACGTACATTGTCTAATATAATCATGTACCAGCGTACATAATTCTTTGTAATTATATACGCATCCACAGTGGTGTTCTAATAAAGTAACAGAGTATGCACGCGTTATAGATACTCGTAGTTATATAAAAATGTCCTTACACGCGTTAGTGTCTATAACAATGCGCCGACGGACATAAATGTAACTATCTACGTACGCTGGGATGGGAAGATATTACAATGTTTTATTCTTTCTCGTGTTCAGATTTTCCTACCCTGCTCACGGCTGTCATCCGCTGCAGGTTATCTATATTTTAATTCTTCTTGTTTTTTATAAATTTCCGAAGATAACAGATTGTTATCAAGCGCCACAGCAGCGAGATAAGAGATACGACGGCTTTTGATTTGTGAACCGCGGTGTCGCAGTGTGTCAAATAAATTTAATTAAATAGATAAAATCGTGTCGTGCTACAGAGGGCTTATGGGCGGCACGTGGGCCCCTTGCAGCCCATCCAAAGAAATAAAAGATCCTCAAATTGCAGACATTCGGCCTTCTTTTACTCGTGTTCCTGGGACACAATCGCCCACCCTTTCATCGGATGCAATGATGCGTTATTTTACCTGTTCGGTGCTAACCCTTCGTCTCTTCTTTTTACATACTGTAGTACCCGGCCGTCAGAAATGACGGCGAACAAATTGTGGCGATGCTTCTTCATTGACCGCAGTTTCATTACCTACTGACTTGTTGATGGAGGACGCAGGAAAATGATTCTTTTTTACTGCCCAGTCACGCATCTCTCATTGCATAAATTTGAGCTCCGTATCATAAATGCGCCTTGATATTGGTATTATTCGAAGTGTTTTTTGCTCAGGCAAAAGACTTTTTTCAAGGGAAGAAATCAAATTCGAAAAACTAATTGCTGCAACAAAATCCTCGCCTTCTTCGTCCGTCTGCTCTACACTGAAGGATTTCTTACAATTTGCTCAGTTGATCACATACTTAATTTGAGTGCAAACTGCAGAGCCACCGAAGTTGGGATATGAGAAGAGCGTGCAAATTGGGACGCATGAGAGCGCTAAGAAAAGCCGCATATGAGGAGAAGATTACCATCCTTTGCCATCACCCGCAACCTGGTTTATTTTTCGCCTATGGATTTTCAGCACAGTATGACAGGATGAATATAGTCTCCAACTTGGCCTAACTGTCGCCTATCTCTTTTGTTCCAGTGTGCTAGAAAATGAGTAGATGACCAAATAAACTGCTAATCCACATTAATCTTTATTATATTACTGTTATTGTTCTTTTCATGAATCTAACCCTTAACTTTTTATCTGACAAGTAACCATAATTATATCGTTACTTTCTATGAAAGCGTTTCTCAGCCGTCTGATAAAGGGTTAACCGCTTACCGCATTAGGAACAGGGTACGCCATAATTATGTAACGTCCTACTTTTTATTCCTACGAAATCGCTATTGTTCTTCGGGTTGTGCTTGCGACACAGTTTTTGTTCACCGGATGGCACTGTACGGAGTAAAATAACCTGTTATTAGCTTCATGGCGTATCGATGCCATCAACTCTGCCTAGTCCGGAACCCTAGGCAGGTGTGCTGGCTTAGGCCTGTTAGTGTTTACCCCCACTCGACTACCCTTGAGACTTTGCTCAGTGAAGTGCAGTGCAGTAATTCCTGTTAACTCAACCGTAACTGGGCTGCTTTTAACACCAGCAACAAGATTTAGAGTGGTCAATCCGATGCCTCCGTTTAATGTTCCCGGAGAAGTCAAGCCGATTGGGGTACACACGTACCCCTGGGGTTGTTACGGCTGGTGAAGTAAACGGTTGATTTCAAAATATAACTTAGAGCACTCTGAGAGCGCATACCTCCGCCAAACGAGACGACGGTACTGAAAAATTCAAATTGGCTCTGAAACCATGATTTTCTTTGTATCAATTCCAAAATCTGATCATTTGTGCCGTTTGATAGTAATAACAGTTTATTCAATTTTCTTGAAGATCCGTTCTTAACTTTTTGAGTTATGCTGCTAACAAACCTTACGACAAACATGAGTCAAACATACAAACGAACCAGCCGATCTGCACCAAAATTTGATCATTTTCGTATGTCTCTTAACATTACTAACAGCTCTTATAAATTTCATAAAGATTTATTCATAATTTTTTTAGTTGTTATTCTAACAAGCATGAAATTAAAAACAGTGACAAACGAGCGAATGAACAAACGGATCGTTACAAAAATTTGGTCATTTACTCTTCGTAATATGCGTAACAACTCATGTAAATTTCATAAAAATCCGCCCATAGCTTTTTGAGTTATGGCATTATGCAAAATGAGGCAGACAAACAAACAAACGGATGGACAGATCTGCACCAAAAGTTAATCATCTGTTTCTCCTAACTTACCTAATAATCCCTGTTAATTTCATCTAAATCCGTTCATAACTTTTTGACTTATCTTGATGACAGTCAGACGGACAGAATAACAATTACAGACAAACCCGACGAAAACATAACCTCCTCGGCGGAGGTAAATATTATGTGTTATATAAATATAATGACATAGGTATCGCATTTGACCTCAACCCTCCCATTAACTATTTCATTACGGTAACTAGTGATTTTACACTGCACCGTAACTAGCGAAGTTGCTTCACGAACGAGCGGTTATTGCCCTCGTAAAAATACTGTGTTTCCCCCGGGGCCGTAATTAAAAAAAATGCCGGTATAACATTTCAAATAAAGTAATTGAATGTACAGAGCTAATTTTACGTGGTGTATCATGTGTTCAATATGAAAAAATTTAAAAAGTGCTATGCCTATGAGCTAGGCAAGATGAAGCTAGAGTCCGCGGGAATATCCGCAGCCCGTATGGGTGCATGCACCATCACCTGGACTGAGAAATGCTGAACACAGACAAGTACCTACACACGCTGTTCCAAATGCAGCCATGCAAGCGCTAACTCCACAGCAAGCAGTAATCATCAATGCTTTACGGAGAAGATTTCTTTGAAAAGTACAGAAAATGTTTATCGTCTAGTTAATGGCCATCCAGTTCAACTGCGTTCACATACAGGACTCAAATGGTCATTTTTCGCAGTGAAATATTGACTGCTTTCTTTTTTTTCTTTTTTAGGTTTAGCTTACAAATGAGGTATTTTGACAGATTAACAAACTTCTCACAACAACGGGAATGAATTTGTGATTCGAAGGAGTGACTCGTGAGATTAGATTAGATCGGCGGCAGTAGACGAACCAACAGGCCCATTCCCAAAAAGAAACCGGAACTTACGTCCCGGTCCTCTATGAGCTATTGCTATTATGTTAGTAGGATATAGAGGACTGGGGAAAAGAGAAGAAAAAAAAGATGGGGACAGGAATCTCAGCCAAAAAGACGATCGTGAATGCACACAAGCACGATCAATAGCCGCTGATTTGCGGAGCTTAATAATAGCCAAACGGTGAAGTTGGAAGAGGGAAGAAGATGGATTAAGGTGGCCTCGGAACTCTGGCTGTTAAGAGTTGGCGACTCCTGGAGGAGAAGTTCTTAGCTGTGTAGGATGACTCTCCCAATGTATGTCATGACGATTTTTAGACGCGTTGACTGACTCCAGACCAACAACGTCGGAAGGGAGTCTGTCCCAAATGCTGACTATGAAACATACGATAAGAACTGCTGACTTAAGGTTGTTCTTCGAGCTTTATGCTTGAGTTTTTTACCGTTGTTTCACAAGCGATCATTAAGGTCTCTCTCAAAGAGTCTCGTTGTAGGTACGTCGTTGAAGCCATTCAAATACTTGAGTGTTTCTATTAGTTGCTCCTGAGTCGTTTTTGCTCGAGAGAGATCAGACTCAGTTCTCTTAGGCGACATTCATACGGTTAGTTTCTCAGCTGAGGTATCAATTTCGTTGCTCTGCGTTGGTCTCTTCCCATGTTATCGATATAGAGTATGGAAGGCTCTGTGCCCTATGAACTGCCGTACCTATTTAGTGTAACCGTAACCCAAGTAGAGGAAAGGGGGCAATGATTCCATAAAAGATGCCAGTAACTTTTCTCTCAAGTTAAAACTGGAGAGCAAAGGTAAAGGACAAAATAAACATAAGACGAAAATAGCTGTATCTTCAGTTCAACACAAAACAACTACGCTCAACAACACCCGTCAGATGCTTAGCGATGAGGCAGCCCTCGGACACACAGCCAGGCTCCAATTAAGCCGTTGCCAATATATTGAGCTATAGCCAGCCGCGATTATTACGTTGCAGTTAAATTCAGATGTACAAACCTCCTCCTTTTGAATGTTCGAATGATAAACAGTGCAGATAACAACCGAACTTATATCACGCCCCTTGCAATTCATGCCTCTTCCAATACGTAGCGTTCGAAAAGGAAATGTTTCGCCTTGTGAATGAATTTGCGCAACATAAGATACATCATTCATTATCAAAGAAAGAAAGGATATTACACATAGTACGATCGAACCCATACGCATCATTTGCAGTGTAGTAGTATGCTTCTGTTATTCTCTTCGTCGTACATGCAAGGAAACTGCACAATACTGTTGAACTTTTTTTCAACATCGGAAACGGTTCATATTGTCATTTCCCTTCTTCCGTTCATGTAAAAAATGTTGCAGGAAACTAAAGAACTTGAGAACACAGTGCAGTATGTTGCGTGTACGAAGTCCTCGTTATGGGATATGCCGTAATCGTTTTATGCCATTTTTTTATTATTTGGATTCAAGATTTTTAATATAATACCAGGCATATCCCATAGATATTTAAAAGCACTCTTGATTCATGAGTGCATATAACGGCCTCCTGGAGCCAATGATTTTGAACTTAAATCGAAGACTGCATGACACGCGTATGACCACCCTTAACTAGGACTTCCTCAACGCTGCCCAGTCTTTGCGCTGTTGCGTACAGTGAGCTGTGCTGTGTATAACCTACACTCCCCGCACAGCCCGTGCAACCATACGCCGCATTGACGGTCCATCAGATGAGTGACGGTCATAGCAGCATACAGGGACGATAATTGCCTGCTGTTTCCTGCTTTGTATGAATGAATGATGATTGAAAGAACTGCATGCCGGCCGGGTCTTGATGCAGGCAATCCCTGTTATTCGATTGTCAGGTAAATTCAATAGGTTGAGGCAAAAGCTGATGAGTCAAATTCAGGAGGAATCAGACAGCTTGACAGCTTAGAGAACCAAGAGTGGCAGTCGGAAATAGGTTAAAACTTGGAGTCGGAGCACAGACCTCATCAGGATTTCGCCATGAGGAGCCCTCCTGGTTGGTGAGGGTCCTTCGCCTCGGTGGGCCCTTTCGTCTGAAGTCGTAAATCATATCTACGGTGGATGACATGGACCCTGTACGCTGTTGTGGCGGTACGCACGTGCACTGACAAAGTTAGCTTCTCAGGTACAGAAAATGGGTTCCCTGCCGAAACGCAAAAAGGGGGGGGGGGACCCGCAGGCCCCCAAAGTGACCCCGTCGGCTACACCTATAAATTATAGCCAGTTGAAATACATATAGGTACCTATTTTGTCAAAAAAGGTCAGACATATTGGGCGGAAGTGATTGCGTGCGCCCCTGCCACGGGAGTAAAAAAGGAAGAGTCGAAACCCGCAGACCTGCACCCTAGTTTACCCTTATCTCTGAGCCGCAGGTGCCCATCTCTAAACTGATATCACAAGTGTAGAGCCAATATGGCCAGTAGGTACTGTAACGCCCCTAGGTACAATTAATGCGTTACTGTGCTTTTCGTATTCGCCCTCCAACTGCAAAATACCCGTAAGCCTATACGTACTGCACAGACACGTACACTGCAGATGTAACGGCAGCTGTGGCCCCCTATGCAGCTGTGAGGGGAGGGGGCGGTACAGCTCACAAAGGCAACACTATTCCTCTGTTAAAATTACTGCTCGCCAGCGTGTAGTTAGACTTCTGTTAGGGCACCGCGTGGCGGCCTCCAGCTGGCGACTAGCGCTGCATGTTCCCTTGGGTACGTATAAGTTCCCTTCACTGCGTACCAGTTCCCTTTACTGCGTACCAGTTCCCTTTACTGCGTACCAGTTCCCTTTACTGCGTACCAGTTCCCTTTACTGCGTACCAGTTCCCTTTACTGCCTGCGAGTTCCCTTTACTACGTACGAGTCTCCTTACTGCGAACCTTTCTTTCTTACCGATCCTCTTTACTGCGTACCAATGCTCTTTACTGCGTATTAATCCCCTTAACTGCCTATTGGTTCACTTTACTGCTTACAAGCTCCCTATTCTACCGTTTTGCTTCCACTAACGCGACACTTATATTTGGACTGCTAAATCACAGTTTCCTTCCCTACCAAATTCCTTTATGAACGCCACAGTAGCCTTATTATACGCAGCATTTCCCTTTACTGCATTACTCCAAGCTCAAGTTCTCTTCTGAACATTTCAATTTTTTTCTTAATTATTCGTCACTGCTGACTGACATCGAATTTATTCTCTACTACCTATGTACCTACTTCCGGTTTCGTCACGTAGGTACGTCACTGTTGACGTAGCAGTAACTGTATTCAGCTTTTGGCCTGTGTGTACTCTATATAACACTACCTACTTGCTAATAACATAGTGTAGCCTTCAGATCGAAGCCCCCGACGCCAAGAGATTGGGCAGGAAGTAATAATAGTTAGGAGTGCGTGAGATGGTCCACGTATATACGATGCTAATACAGCAGCACACACAGAGCAGCATCTCTCTCATGCTCCCACCGCTGATATCTTACAGTTAGAACAACAGGAAATTTTTCTGGGAAGTCATTGCTGCGTCACGCTCTGAATTTAGCTGCTCAACTTTACTTGAGAAAATTTTGAATCATCTGTGCTTATATACGGTAGGCCAACAGTCACTTTACCGTTTTAAAAATTTTCTACACGGAAACCTTAAGAGATAGAAATTTCTAGTAAACTGCAAATGAAAGAAGAATATTGGGCGTTGTTATTGTAAAATAAATTTCATCAAATATCGTCCATTATTATTCAGGCACGTAAGAACTCTTTTCTGTGAATTTTGTATCACACTTCTCAGCATATTTGGTCAAATGTTGCTCATTTTACCCATTAGTTTCCGTTTCAGCTCATGAAGAGAGTTTGGATGATATACAGAGACTTTATCCTTGAAGTATCCCCGAATGAAAAAATCTGGTGGAGTTATATGAGTGCAATCGAGGTGGCCAATGAATGACGTCACGTATGGAAAAAAAGGGGGCAAAATTAAGGGATTGCTGAGCTAACCTAAAAATATTGACCCCTTATGAGGACAAAATTTAACAACAATGCTTTTTGTGTGGGATTTCTACAGGCCCCAACTAGTAATACTAATACAGTTGGGGCTCGGTCGAGTGGCTCGTAAAGTTCATCCAGGTTAGGCCCACTCGTCCGGAACCACAGTTCATTTAACAACAGATAGTTACGTCAGCCCTAAGGGAACACCTTTTCGCCCAATCTCAGCCAATCAGCGACCGCCGTGACTGGCGTCAATTTCAGCCAATGGGCGACTGACACGTCACTTTGCTGGTGTAAACAAATGAGGACGCCAGCGGCGGCTCCTTGTGCTGCAGTATATCAGAAAGGCTTTCAAGCCTATTGTTTATCATTTATTACCTCAAATTCGAACTACCAATACTGGCCATATACTTAATTACATAAGTAAAGGAAAATAATAGACCATAGATTTGATGTAATTTATTGCATCTTGATTTTCAGCGCCATAAAAACAACTGAGACAATCATCGGAAAATGTTTGCCTAGGCTAAGTTGAAGTGAATGCTTTGCGCGGAATAGAATGATTCGCATGAGTTTAAAAAGACAAAATTAGACGATTTTCGTTCACCAAGAAAACTTTGCATTACAAGTTATAAAGTAGAATGTTATTCACACATGCAACGTAACTATCTGTAGTAAATGAAGTGTGACCGGAACCTCAGAGAGGTGCCCTTGGCTTCGCCTCGTTGCATTAAAGTTCAGGTTTTGAACATGAGGGCCTCGAAACTCAATTATGCTTCGTATAGTGGAATTTCTATCCGTCTAAGCTTATTTGGGTTACTTTTAAAATTCGTAACGCCCTTCAGAGTAGCAAAATCAACACTAATGTATAAGGTGTTGGGCGAGTGGGCTTGGCTTAGATCGAGTTTGACGAGCCGGTCGAACGCGCCCTAATGCCCTCATTCGCACGAACACGATTACGATACCTTACTGAGAGAAGAGATCAATAAAGATAATTAGGAGCGATTAGTCGAGAAAATATAGCTTGACATTGCATCGGTGTGAATTGAGATTGGACGAATTGGGAAGTTCCGCTGCAGCAGCTCCGTATGCATGCTTTCATACAACAGTTGCGGCAGTACCTACACCGGATACCGCTAGCGGCGAGTCAATACTCGCGGTGGTATCTGTGATGCTGTGTTGAGTTCTCGAGACTAGAGGCACCACCCATTCGCTCACTTGCAACAAAGTCACCGAAGTCAATTTGCTTTCATTTTATCTGGAATTTCAATTCTGAGCTATAGGTTCCCCACTCTGGATCAGGTTTCGAACATAATTGTTTTGCAATCTACACCTGAAATTCTGAAACCTATATCCAAAATGGTAAATCAAATCATCTAAGTTAAAATTTGGAGGAAGTTACAACGACCAAAAGTTGGATGTTTATACAAGTGCTAGAAAAACGAATTGTTTTGCCCGACCGTAGTTTGCGCATCGAACACGCCCTCTATCAGGGGATGAAACCGAGGCCTGTTCACGCAGCTGTAGTAAAGTCGGCACATCGCAGTTGGCTCCTTTGGTGACGTCACAATATCCGTGAAGAGGCACAACATTGGGCGAGTGGTAGCGGAATTACAGCCATCAACAAGAGAGGCCGCGGAGTGACCGACCGAGACCATCTTAATAAGTTACCTACTAACTCGATGGTCTCGGAGCGACACATTTCGAGAGCTCGAACTGGCCTCGACTATATTGGCACAGACATGGGACGCTAACGGTCCGTTAGCACCGCACAAACCAGGGAGAGCAGACGGTCCATTAGCACCGCACAAACCAGGAAGAGCAGACGGTCCGTTAGCACCGCACAAACCAGGGAGAGCAGGCGGTCCGTTAGCACCGCACAAACCAGGAAGAGCAGACGGTCCGTTAGCACCGCACAAACCAGGAAGAGCAGACGGTCCGTTAGCACAGCACAAACCAGGAAGAGCAGACGGTCCGTTAGCACCGCACAAACCAGGAAGAGCAGACGGTCCGGTAGCACCGCACAAACCAGGAAGAGCAGACGGTCCGTTAGCACCGCACAAACCAGGAAGAGCAGACGGTCCGTTAGCACCGCACAAACCAGGGAGAGCAGACGGTCCGTTAGCACCGCACAAACCAG
>LQNS02278187.1:26491098-26507620 GCA_001587735.2 Parhyale hawaiensis | reverse complement strand
TCACTGATGCCCCCCCCCCCCCTCCCTATTTGGCTGCCTTCGGGGGTACATTCTGGCGGGCCCCTTCTCTGGCAAAATTTATATGGGCCTCAGTCACCCAGGGCAAACCTGATTGCCCCCTCCACAGGAGGTGTTGCAGCTGGCCATAAATCCTACTGACGAGGTTAGCTTCGTAAAGTTAGGTACCGAAGCCACGGAAAGGATCCATTCCTAATGTTGTTTCTTTTTTCTATTTTTTTTTTTTTTAGTTTTTTGCTCTGTGCCTCAGCATGGCTGAGCGCATTCGTCAGCCGAGCCGTGTAGGCCTATAGATGCTTGCGCCTTAATTCCTGTCTGAAATCCGTGAAATGGTCCGCCTGACAAGTTTGGGACACAGAACTCCCGTCAATTCGCCGTCACTAAAAAGTTTGCGGCAGATATGCTGAGACAGAAAATTTAACCTTCGGCGCGATGCGCTTAGAATCACTGCGCTAGCAAACCTCATTAATCTGTCTCCTCTATTGGGCTCCTTCAGAACTTCTGGTCGGAATGAGGTGCGGCCCTACTGTTGAATCGCAATAGTAATGTGGACTGGTACCTGCTGCCCCCGACTGCAAGTTCGAAATGTGTAAACTTATTTCCTCCACTCAGTCCATGGCGCTAAATTCCACTCCTCTGGAGGTTACCCACTGGACTGTGAGACTACCAATATAATCAATAAACCGGAGACACGTTTCTGTTAATTAACCAAGACCGGGTTGAAAACTTTCGGAGTTCCAATTGGAACTGATGTAGCGCCTTTGTTATTTATTAGCTATACATTGCAACTCATGTTTCCAGAATTCCATAGAAATTAGTTGTTCGTTCATTTCATGCTCTTCTTTTTTTACCTTATATTGTTCATACGGTGCGTATTGCTCCCTTATGTAAATTTTCATTTGAAGTTACATGTCTAAGATTGACGTGGTTCTGCGTTGTTGAGTGATGGTCTTTATCGATATCAGAGATAAAGGTTACACTCAATCTACAGCAGTCTACTGTATCCTATAAAGACTCGTAGGTTACCGTAGCTGCCGCTTGACCTTTGAGACAGCCATCTTTTGTGCCCACTTCCATCTATTTTGATCTCGATCTTAACATCCGTAGTACAGGGTGTCTACTAGGTCATAAAAGTCATAAAAAGTCATAAAAAGTAATAAAAACTGGTTGGTCATAAAAAAGTCATAAAAAGTAATAAAATTCACTCACAGGTCATAATTTTTTTTTGCCAATCATCTGATGATTGGAANGTAGTAAAATTAGTACATTTGCGGATGATACTAAACTATGTCATCCTACAATGAAAAGAGCCGAGCTCCAACAAGACCTTGACCACCTCATGGAATGGAGCGCAACGTGGCAGATGAACTTCAATGTCCATAGAGGACCGGGGTGTATATGGCAATAGCTCATAGAGGACCGGGGTGTAAGTCCCGGTGTCTTTTTGGGAATGGGCCTTTTGGTTCGTCTACTGCCGCCTATCTAATCTAATCTAATCTATTTCCATGCTCTTACTGATGATGCTGTGTTTTGGTATTCCTTTTCTTTCCTGACTTTTTCCCCACGCGTGCTAATGCTGTGTGGGCACACTCTTGTGCATGGGTTCTACATTTCTGTGACATCGTTCATTATTTCTACTGGATAACTTTTTTTTAGGAAAGCATGTAAGGTCAATAATACTCATATAAACAAAGTTACCCCTTAGTTACAGTACTTTTGCGTATTCCAGGACCCACATGCAGGACCTGACGGAGGTGACGCAGGAGGTGCACTATGAGAACTATCGGTCCGACAGATTGGCTCGGGGCGCCTCCCCTCTTGTGACCACCAATGGCACGTCACACACCGCCTCTGCTTCCTCTCTCGCCAGCCTCAGTGATAAAAAGACCAGGTACGTACCCTGTCTTGTTACTCCTGTGGTTCTCCTCGCACAGACTCTTGGTTGGTCTGCATACTTTGCGGGATGTGGGAACATTCTTTATATTCTTGCTCTGGGTTTGATTTGTGGTACTGATAATATCTGAACACCTCGTCCTGTACTCAACTGACATTGATTGCAGAGTGAGAATTGGGTACCCTTCAGATCTCGATGTTGGACATTCCACATTTCGATTCTGCACCCCTGATGTCAGTCAATCTGCATAAATAGACCGACCATTTCTGTGGTATATTAGCCAGGCCGGGGCAGTGGTCGGTCTGTACCTTCCAGTCTCAGGAGTAGGACCTTCATTTTTCAGCTCCACAACCTTGCCCAAAACTTGTGACAGGATTTTTTATCGGTCACATCTAATCTTAGCAAATTTTAGGGTTGATTGAGAGGCAAAAGAAACTTAACGTAACCCAGCCCACCGTCTACCTATACATGTATCTATTAGTTATTAAATGCTGCAGTCGTACGGAAAAGACGTTCATTATATCCTCCGAACTGCCTGACATAGACGTGGCATTTCTTTCCTCCATTTCAGTGCCACAAGCCTGGTAAGCTCAGCCAGCAGCGGCGGCGACCGTATGTTGCAGGAGCTGCAGGAGAAGGAGGCACAGATCGTCAAAATGCAGGAGATGATGGCGAAGATGCAGGCCCAGCTGCAGGACAAGAAATGAGAACCGGTCCTCCTCACGGGGGACTGGCAATGGTGACACCAACCTCCTCATCTCGCAGTGATGATGGTTGGGTCAGGTGTACGTTTCTGACTGTTGAGGTGCTGCAAGAGTAGCGTAGATAGGTACTGTGTGGTATGACGAACACAAGGTCAGTGTTTGCCACGGGGTTGGTACTTAATGAAGCAAACGGTTCCACGTTTTTCTCAGCATTTTTGTTGAATGTCCTACCTTCCTCTCTTTGGATTGCAGGTAACACTGTGGGAAATAATATAATAATAATGAGCATAACGTGCTCTATCTCGAGACATCGTAATTACTTATGTCTTCTCCTCTAGATGAATCAGAATTTGCAAACGGTATTTCTATAATCCAGTTGCCCGAGGCAAGGATTTATTGATGCGGTTCCTCTTTTCAGTTGGTATTGAGTTTTAAATGTATTTTATATAAATCAGTTCGTTATGAGTTGAGAAGCTGGTTTGTAGAATACAGTCACGTGGTACTTACCGTTTTTGTTGCAAGAATTTCAACTCGATTAGAGCGAGAAATCAGGCAAACCTGTTTTAGAATTGGGCATTGAGCGTCTCTCACAAAACCAGTGCCTTGACACACGTTCTGAACAGCTACTTCTGAACTACCTAATGACACGAGACAAGGAATCTTATTGGTCTACTGATGGCCATATCAAGTGCTTAATAGCTTCAGGAAAGAACAGTACGGCAACATGCTTTGTGAAGGTTGGTGCCTCAATGTCGCCTGTTGCCTCGTGATGCAGATTGCTCCGCTTTACCCTAGATGTGCTTGTCACGGTTCTCTCTGCAAATGAATCTGATGAATTTTGGGAACGGAAGACTCTCGATTCACCTTATCTCCGTTGAATGTATTTGTGGTCACTAGTTCTGCTTTCGTGCCTATTTTACTTCTTCCCATTTCCATGCTGGTGCTGCTTTGTTGTGTTTGTCCTCTTCTGTCCCAACTTATTCCTATGCGTGGTGAATCTGTGTGGGTGCACCCTCGTGCATGGGGGTTCCACTTTTCTGTCGACATGCTGTATGTTCCTTGATTCTACTGTCAATTATCGACGTTGTAGTGGAAATAGAGGCTTAAACTACTCATTAACTATAATAATAATAATACTAGTTCTTCTCAGAGATACATGCAATATTATCCTGATCCTTTCAGCTCGAAAGAAAGGTGTTGCTGCAGTTTGTTTAATGATGTGTTCTTGGAAAGCAACTTCTCTAGCTTCTGTCTTTTTTGATCGTACTGAAAACCTGTCATCTTGTGGCTTACATTGATGGGTTATTGGATGAAAAGCGTGGACTGTAGATAATTGCCGTTTAAGTTTTCCAAGTGCTTAAAGTGTAATTTTTTTATTTTCTCAAAAAAAGAGACATTGAGCTCCAACAATTCACTTTTATGTGATAATATGTCATCCTCTCTAATAAAACTGGTATCTTTTTAATTGAAAAAGTAGCCACTTCCTAGTTCACTTCCTAGTTGGATGTTAGGAATATTAAAATACAGTTTTATGTTCACAGGGTCGTATGCTAGCATTACAAATCTTGTAATTAGTCATTACTAATCATTAGTACTGATACTTTAACCTAGCGTTGGAACTGGGAAGCCTGTATAAAGTGAGAAAAGGATGTTCAAACAGTCTGAAAGTGTTTTGTAGTCTGTAGACTTCTAACTTTAAAACGCTGTTGGAAAGTTGCGAATTTTCCCACCTCAGTGTTAACATTCAATTTTATTTTCCAATTGTTCGTGTGTTCCTCATGTAGGTATCTCCCCTTCATTTATATTCTGGATCGTGGAGTCGGATGGTAGAAGGTCCAGCTCCTGTGAGTATCCAACTCCAGTAAGATATCTGAACAAAATTAGATGGTCGGTAAGGAAAACTGCCCAGTTTATGCCCGTTCTTTGCACCAGCTCTTACTTGTTCGACTTGGAGTACGCTAGGTTTCGCATTCCTTTGTCTTTCTTTCCGACTTACTGTTCCCATGCGCGTTTATCATGCAAGGGAACAGCTGCGTACTTGGGTTCCACGTTTCTATCGACATAGCTACTATAAATCCCTAGTTTTTCCATCTGCTAGGTAGCCGTTGTAGTGGAAACGGAGGCTTGAATTATTCGATATAATCCTTATAATAACAGCAACAACATTAACTTTTCAACGGACCTGACTCATTCTAGTCCCACTCCTGGGACCAGCGTGTGTGCGTTCGTCTCAGACTCCATGCACTATAAAATCTCTGTCTCTGCTATCCTATTTAATGTTTATTATATTCATTACTATTTCTGCCTTGTATAACTGCCTCGTGACCGAGGGCACTTTATCCTGAAGCGACGAAAGAAAATTTTACTTCTCGTACCAATAGCGTTATTTAAAATTAAAAAAAGTAAGACTGTGCGACGTGGCACAAAGTCATCGTATAGCTAATTTCATCCGGAGTTTTGGGTTGTGGTGTTTCATGTCAATAAGCCAAGAGCTTTTTCATTAGTCTGGTCAGTATTTGAACTTCTCTACGTTCACTGGTATGAATGTTTGTGTGATGTTATGCTGGTCTGTAATGTCTATTGGAAGTGTGCCAATGCAAGCATTTATATATATATGTATGTCCTGTGGCTCGTCCCCATCTATGCATCGAATTATCTACTTTATAATTAATGCGTATCAGAGGAATTTCGGTACTGAAATTTGGCACTTTTTTTAGTTACGCTTCTTCCACTTTATGCTCACAAGATGTGTTACTGATAGTGTTTTCCAGTTTTTTTAGACATAGTGTTTTTCTATTTCTATCCGCTGTGGAGTACATGCCTTTTGCATGGTAGCCCGTTATTGGTTGGTTAGTTAGTACAGTGCTTGTGCTCAAAAACCTAGCGTTTATCAATTTACGGGGAACTTAATTAGTTGATGAAAAACTGAAGTGTAGTAGCCCGTAGGGTGCTGAACCAGCCTCACCTGCAGTGTTTCTTATCCTTGGTTCATACCGGAAGCCAGCACCCCAGTCTCTGGATACTAGGGTGTTGCCTTCAGACACGGACCACCTAGGTTCGAGACTGTTGTCAAAGGAAGCTCTGGCGTAGCTTGCCGAGTCTGCGTTCTGTCTTCAAATGCTATTGCGGGGGTACTGGGCCTAGCCAGAAATGGAGTAGACCGGCGGTCGCATAAGAGACTTCCGTCGCTGGCGCCATAGCTCTTGACGATTTGTGGTCGACTGCAGCCATATGCTCCTCTGGGGCTAGTTGACAAAGGTGTATCTGAAGCATGAACCAGTGCGTGTGGGTTTCCCCTTTGGGGTGCGGTCAAGCTGACTTTACCTTTAACTGCTGTCACCTGGTGCCCGCCTCTCAGCTTCTGTTAGTGACTGGATCTTGAAGGTTTCGTTTGCTGCTGGGAGAATTTTTATTGGAGTTCCTGCGCTAACCTATGCTATTAGTAGTCAAATTCTTTGTTCTATTGCAGCTTGGGCTTATAGGTACGAAAGAGCTGCCCCCTACCTGAAACTGTTGGTTGTGTAACCTGCTCTAACTGACTTGAGTGTGGCTACATTACGCCAAAACAGTGAACCCCACTGTTACCTATTGCTGTTCAAAAACTGTTAGGTTGTGCAGACTGTTTATACTCCGATTATATTTGATCCAATAGGGAATATAGGAATAGTTGCTCAGGTTAGGGTATTCTTATGAGACCATTTCCTCATCACTCATGTATTCCATCTTTCTTACACTTTCCCTGTAGAAAGTGTTTTTTATCAGAGGACGCTGCCTCCGGTCCGTGGTATAAAAGACACTGAAACTATTAATATACAACAGTATGTGCGTGTGACAAGCCATGGCGCCGGAATGCGCTATAATTCTCCTAATGTAACGAGCTTGACGCCATGGAGGGCACATGGGATTAGAGCCCGGTGGATGTCAAGATTAGAATATCCTATCATGTGTACGTGGTATCAGGTCAGGTGAAAGGTGGAGAATTACTCCGTTATAAACCGAAGTGAGTGTTTGTAAAAGTGTGTGGGTGCCGTATTGCCGTTGCTCCTGTCGAGGTCTGCCTGGTGACTTAAACTTAGCACATTCTTCTTTGATTGTGTGTAATTATGACATTAATTTTAGAGCTCGTGAAGTAAGGTACTAAGTTAATAGCCTTTGTAAGAGAACCGTGAAGTAATGGAGACTGGACGCGTCACTAATAATGCTTTTCATAGTTACGAGGGTGGTGCTTAATAGATTATGGCTCTGGCTAACAGAAAATGCAAGGTTTTACTTGCAACAAGGAAAGATAAAATTGCATAACTGTGGTGTGTTTTTCTTGCTCTTCTAGTTTTCTTGCCTGCTTCTCCTGTCAAGGAAAAGCTTTTTCCTTAAATGTTTCCATAGAAGTTTTTTTTATTAGGAACGAGCAATAAGTCGCTTATGGAAAATGCTTCATAAAAGATATAACCTCTCCTTGAGTAGCAACACTCGAGAATGAAAAAATAAAATCACGTTACTGGAAAAGTTAGATGAGAGGAATAGGCAATTCGACACGCCCACCCGCCGTGGCGGAATGTTGAATTTTCCGCCTCGTGATCAGCAGATCCTGGGTGCTAAACTACCCGTGCGTCCCTGGGTCACGGCAGGAAGAGAGGGCAGCCAGTGAACAAAAAAACCTAAGCTCTAGTAACGGTCCTGGCATTAGCTGGGTACCATCCCAGCCTATCATCCTTGCTTGGGGAACACGGGAGGTCGTGTCGTAATGAGGCACCGATTTTTTCACTCCCGTCCAAGGGAGGAATATCATATAATTTTATGGAGCTGATGGAGGTTGCCTGGCAACTGGGGTCCTACTCCCGTGCCACTCGCCCTCCCTCGGGCGCCAGCAAGACTATTACTACTTTCGTAGACATTGCAACTGCTGCTATACCTACGAAAAGTGATGTATTGTGGAGGCACCCATTAGCTAAAGCCAGAAATAAAAGCACCACTCCGTATACGCTAGTCTCTTATCCATCTGTGTTCCATGACTTCTGTGGCCATAATTGAAATCATCCTTCACTCTTTGTTCTAATAGACCTTAATGAATATCTGGGAATAGCGCTACTATTGTGAAAATGCAATATGTACATATGCATCAACACTAATCTGCCATGTAGGTAAATTATAGGAATATTTGGAAAACATTGAAAAAATTATAAATGCTTCTTGGTATCGATCAAGGCTACTGTGCAATTTGAACTGATCCAATTTTTTAATCTTTGCACCCGCAGTGAAGCTTTTATTCATACATTTAACTACTTTTCCCGCCCTTGTTCGTTGGCTATCCATTGCCTTTCAATTATACCGTATAATGCCTCGAGTTTCAATATTGGTAAATCTCAAAATTCAGCGCAGTGCTTGTGTCTGTCCAAAATCAATCGTTTCTAATGTCTGTTCTACATTTAAGTACTAGTGACGTCTTCTCCCTGTTAATACCCCTTTAAATATAACTAGGTATCGTGTATTGGTGTGATATGAGTCGTATATCCATAATTGAGCGCGAGTTATCTATTAGTCTACTAACTTTTTCTAGCTATCTGTAGTTACTAGTGTAATTAATAGGCTTCAGTTTCATTGACTAGCCGAGCAACATTTTCGTTCTACGTACGCCATCTCTGCCAAGTCTTGTTTATTTACCACATCAATATTCATCTGTCCATCATTTCGCTGCTAACTCATTACTAAATTCCATGGCACCAATTCTAGTTGCATCAAAAGTACCATTTCTTCGTTTGAAAAAGTCATGGTGACATCTGCACTATCGATTCCGAAAGCTTCACTAATTGATTGTATTGTTGACTTATTTGTTTTGTTGACCGGCCGTGTGTTGATGGTTCTTGTAGCCAACTAGGCGATCTTTATATGCGAATTTTATACAGGCTCTAGCAAGAACCCAGTCTCACGGTTGGTTCAAAATGAATCCGAATAGTAGTTCACTTTATTTCTTCTTGATTGCCTAATGTTGTGCGTNGACCGGCCGTGCGTTGATGGTTCTTGTAGCCAACTAGGCGATCTTTATATGCGAATTTTATACAGGCTCTAGCAAGAACCCAGTCTCACGGTTGGTTCAAAATGAATCCGAATAGTAGTTCACTTTATTTCTTCTTGATTGCCCAATGTTGTGCGTTACGTAGCTTCTGGATATTCGCTGTACTAACGTCATAGAGGTATCTTGTGACATAGAAAGAACTGGCTGCAATTATATTCTTGTAATTTGGATTACAGTATATATAAGGTGTGGTTAGGGGCAGGCTCAACAGGAATGTAATAACTAAAAAAGGCGTAGAAATTTGAAACAAAAGCCACATAAAGGGATATATTCCAAATTTTATCTGATGTCAACGGTACCGCTTTTTCATGTGTATTAAGCGTTTGAAACACTCGATAAAAAACCTATTTCAAGATGGATCAACTTACCATTGAGTAACGTGTGTATGTGTGTGTTGATTAGTACCTACTACTCAGGGTGCTATTTTGAGCACCTACCATACGAAACCAAGTTAAGCCTGAGACGATATCATTCCGTACTGTTTTGTGTCGCCTCTCTCCTCTTAACTTTTGCTTCAGTTATTAGCTTTAATTGTTTGCCAGTTTTTCTGTGTCACGGAGCATCTTCTTTATTCCGTACTCCTTACCGTAGTCCATCATCGTGCTCCTGTAACTACTACTATGCATCAAGTCAGTTCTCTAATTGCTAGCGTTACGTATCTTCTCAACCTAAGCTAGGCCGCTGTAGTCTTCTGTGGGTCAGTACGTACGGTGTGATAGCTTGTGTCACGATCGCGTGCTCAGTTTACTCTATTTGTAAGTCTTCCTTGTTTGTAAGTGTAAGCAATTTTGTAATACTGTGTGTGTCAATCCTCGCTGTTATCTCGCGACCTAACTATAAAGGGCGCTGCTCGAGCGCTCCATATTGCAATGAGCGTTCCAACGTCATTGAGTGGGTCGTTATGCCCGCTGCATTCGGGGAGTCGAAATACCGAAACGTTTCATCCTTTGGGAACAAAATTTTCTCTCCCGTAACTACAACTTAACGGCGTGTTTGAATCACGCTTTAAAATATACGTCATTGCGAACATAAACTTCCTCAAAATTAAAATTTACTTTCAAAACTATGCAAATTGCACTTGCTATGGAAGGAAAACGACACTGGCGGGAAATTTTAACCAATTTTGTTGATAACAAAATATTGTGCCAGCCGTAGCCCTGCCCCTGAGAGTGTAATCGGGAAGGTGAGGAGAAACGTTTTGGAGTTTCGACTCTGGCGTGCAGCGGGTATTTAGTGCAGTTTCTGTAGCAGATCTTGCTCTCTGTCCCCCATTCTTTTTAGCTAGCTATAGTTGATTGTGAGCGTCGGAGTTCCTTTGATAACCCAAGCTGGTAAATCGTCACAATCATACTTGGGGAACCTCGCTTACCGACCACACTTGGATATTTCCGCTGAGCGATATTTGTTGCCATCATAGCTGGGGTACAAGCAGGGGGGTTGCGGAGTCGGATCGAAAAGTCCGCCTCCTTGGATCTCGGAAGTGTCAGATGGCGCTCCCCTGGATACGCGGGCCCTCTTGTGACTCATCGTGCAGGGCACTTGTAGAACAGAGTCCTCTGTATTCTGCCCCGCACTACACGTACAGCCAGGAATACAGACGGCTGAAGGTCCTACTCCCACGCATGGCTTGTGTCTGTCTCTTTGTACCCACGAACCTCCGACTAGGTCCAGCTCTCTTCCTTTTCCAGAACAACATCACAGCTGCTGCTTGCAGGTTTAGCGAGAAAGGGCTGTAAAACAGTGGCAGTGTTGGGATACCAAAGTCTTGAATATTTTACACCAGGACGTTTATGTTTATTAACTTCCTCCAGCTTTATTGCATACCAGAATGTTCTACAACAGCTTCAGCTGGTGAGGATCTTTCATTGTAGTGTGATAAATCCCTCAATCGACCGCAGTGATTTACACTACAATAACAATCTAATCACTTACCAGCTTCGGCAAAGAGAGGAATTGACACTGTTGCCATTAAGTCACTGCATCTTTTTTAGGACGTGAGAATTAATGAGTGGTCAGTTTGAGAATGCTGCCGCTTCTTTTCAGTACTTGGAATTGATAGTAAATAACCACTTTGGGAATAGTTGACTCGCCCACCGAACTATGCATAAGAATAGAGGGTCACAAGTGTCGATAGTACGAATGATGTCTGCAGGGTTCTCTTACGAGAGAGCGGACCATTGGTTTGGTTCATTCTTCTCATCTCTCTCTATTTTATAGTAAGCTTCAATGTTCCTTACCTATACCTATAACTGGGACCGGTAAACCGTCACAACTATGCTTTAATTTCGAGAATACGCGCCTTTGTTCTTGAACAGAAACAAGTGTTCTCTCTTACATCTATAGCACTGTCAGTTTTAATTTTCTTGTTATATTATTAGCTTTCTGTAGTAATGGTGCTATTGCGCAGAAAATATGCAACGAATAGCTTATATTCATAACAATCTACATGTTGTAGACTTTTTTAACAACAGGTTTATTCCTTTACTAGGTGCCTAAAAACACTGTACGTATTCAAATATGGTCTCTTGCCCAGTAATGAATGACAATGATGGCTGACTACCCTGGTTCAGACAGGGTAACTGATACGTTCGTAACACATCATGGTCGTACCTCGGACGTTTTATTGGGTCTTTGTGCATTAGTTAAGTTTACGCATATCTTGACACTTGAGTCTTTATTTATTTTAATGATGATCGTCATAAAAACACTGCAGAGACTCGACGGGATTCGATCCTGGAAACTCAGCACCGCAAGGCGCAACCGCAAGACCAGCGCTAACAGAGCTTAAAAGCCAGGCTTGTGGTAACCAATGTACGGCATACCATAGAAGCTGTTACGTTGATAACTTCTCAGTAGCTATGTAATGTTCCCCACGCTCTACCCTTGACCAAACCCGGTTGACTACGCAGTGTAATGGACCTTGTTGTGTATGTAAACTTGCCATTACCGTAAATCTTGTGAACTGAACACATGCGCTTCAAGGGATTTTTTGGCACGTTTCTGTACCGGTAATTGAATCCATTTCTTTTTCGCTGTACTAACTATATGATGAGACACTACTCTAGTAAATACCGTAGTAGTCTATCAAGAATGGCACCTTCGGTACTTTTGTCTTTCGTGCCCACTTTGCTTCCATCCGATTTCATACTCCTTCTGATATTGCTTTCGTCTGTTCTCCCTCTTCTTTCCTAACTTACTGTTTCCATGCGCGTTGATGCTGTGTGGGACACCTTCGTGCAAGGGTTCCCAGTTTCTGTCATCATTCTATATGTCCCTCGTTTCTTCCTCTGTTAGATCATCTTAGCTGCGGAGACGGAGGCTTAAACTCCAATTCACTGGCTTGTAATTTTTTGTTACTAACTTGGAAATTGCATAAAGTGGCCCATGGCGCATCATGGGGGGGGATGCAGGAAGCCGCGTTTGGTGCTTTCTACACTTGCACCGCCATTTGTTATATGTGTGGCTACGTCTCTGTAATTAACTTCAGTTGTATCTCTATACTTTATCTTAAACGAATCTCTTTGTGTAACGTAATGATGTGTGTTTGTGAGCAGTCGAGACTGTAAAAGCTGTCCCAGCGTAACTGGTAGCGCACTGGAACCTTTTCGAAGTGAGTGCAGTTAGCTGGTTCTGCCTTAGGGTGCTTCGTATTGAAGTATGCGCATAATTTCTGGATGATTCTCGGTCATTATATACCTCGTGCTGTAATCATTATATGCTGTAAGTCGCGATAATGTAACCCATTATAATGAAAAAATAAATTGAGTGCATTGTATCATGCTAGTTCTGTGCGATCAACAACTGCTCAGGTGAGAAACTGCACGTACATTTTAGCAAAATTTTTTCTAACATCTGCTGCTTCTCTTTTGTTTCTCCTATACCTCTGTCACGCCGGTCGTAATGTTTTAATAATAATCATCATCATAACGATAATCTTCATTATAGTACATTTCTTCTATACACCCTCTATCGTTGATATGGTGGAGACTACGCCCTAATTAATCCCGAAAATGGATGATAAACTAAGCTCAACTTAACGCTATTTTACTCAGGTTGTACCATTTTTGGCACGAGGGTTCTCTCCCCAGAATGTATTCCCACGAGTGGAAGCCTTCAAGTAGCGAAGCAGCCCAGTCTGAGTAAGCCCTGCTGAGGCAAACCCGTCGGGAGAATCCGCTACAAAAACTTCACTAACCTTCTTCGTTACCTGAAGCACTATAGCGACTGTCAGGCGTACACATACCTATGGAATTCTTGATTTTGAACTCCAGTAGTGCGCATGTTGCAATTTCTGCCTAATGTAATTTTTATCTACATTGCATAGATCATTTTACAAACTATTTCGAATGCAAGGTGGGCGGCACACTTGAAAAAACAGTTACCGTTGGTATAGTATTGCTCTGGAACGAGCTTATTCCATTTCCCCGAGTCATGTCCATTAAGAGAAATGTTTGTTCCCGTCGTGAATAAGCAGCTTGGAACATCGTTCTCGTTGTGAGTAGGTGACTTGGAACATCACATTGTACCCTTGTTACCCATTATTGGAGGCATTGCTGTAGACAAGTCACTCTTACCTCTTTCTGCTCATTGTGCGATATTCTGTAGCACTATTGTTCATGTTCTTCTCTCTCATCGTAGTTCTGCTTACTAACGAATAATCTCTGTTGCGCCGTGTTGCTTTTCGTAGTGCGTTTTGTTCATAATATTATTGATGTGTTTTCTGTATCATTTTTTACCGTAAGTTTAGTAATTATATTCATTCCTCGTGATGGCAGAGGTGAATGTTTTCACTTGAATCCAAAGTCAGTCAGTTTTGTTGTTACTGTTTGTCTTGGTACTGAATTGGGTAATAAGTTACGTTCCTACTTTCTTGGCACTGGATTTGGTAAAAAAGTACAGGTGGGTGAAAGTGACATTGTGTCTCCGAACTAACATTGTTTGTGAAAAATTTTTCTATGTAAACTTTGATTACTGAAGTTTATGTAGGTGTTGCAAACCGCTACTGCTGCTGCTTTGGCGTTTGCAAGTTTCACGCAAAGAAATTTAAACTTCGGGAAGGGCATCTTTTCTCGCTCTTTGGACGTAATACCAGCACCCGAATAACTGTGCTATCCACCAGTACTGTATAATAATAGAGATCCGGTTCATCTTTCTACGTGTTGCGATATTTACTGCGGTGTTGGTATGTGGGAATTTAGGCTTTCGTGTCTCACTTTTTCGATACATTACCGTGAACATTATTCTGAACATGTGTTCATTAGTTATATGAATGATACGTATATCTGCACACCCTACTGTCATTCGCAAGAAATTTTGTACAACTTGTAAGTTTAATTTTTTTTTTTTTTTTGCTGTTTTTTTTTCTGTTACGCCAATTGCAATATTACGCGTTCTGAAACTGTGTGAGAAAGAATCGCTGTATGATAAGGCGTCAATGAAAGTAAGAAATGTACGTCAGAACATTTGTATCACCCCTCGAATTGCGGTGGCAATGATACCGTTTACATTATTGTCCATTGCGTTACGTGCAGTTCTCTTCGTTGGGACGCGGTCGCTTACCGTATGATTTCTATTCGTCTGTGTACCGATGGTCAATCGCTCTCTCTTTCTTATGCATTAGGATTTTTATTAGAAGGCCGATCAAGGTTATGCAAATTGATTTCTTGGGCTCGATCTGCTTGCTGTTCCACTGTTGTATTTTCATAATGAGTGGCCAAGCTGAATAAATGCTGGCCGTGAATACATTTCCTTCCGGTATATCAACGTCTCTAATTCAACGGTCTTCACAGAAATTGCAATTTTTCAAACTTGTCAGACCCCATACATGCGATTTTTTTTTCATTTTTAGCCAAAGTGTCAACATTAAAGTGCTCCTTATAACAACTGTTCCACTTGAATACATATTTTGATAGCTTGTCGTGTTTCTTTCTCCATCCATTTATGTTAGTCGTATTGCTGAGGCTGATCTGGCGAGAATTAAAAACTAAGGGCGGTCAGCACTACTACATAATACCATTGCAGACTGCAGACCACCCAGGTCGTCTGCAGAAAGTGGTCTGCCGCCGACAGTGCATTGGACACTTGCTACTTCTCATATTGGTAATAAATGCCTCTCATACTGTGGATACCCCTAATAAGATTTCTTTTTGCCTTAATTCTAGAATGTTGGTGACCCGGCAGTATGGAAACCAGAAGTAGTAGGTACCGAGAGCCGAGTTGATAGTCCCTTGCAGTTCCCCTGATCGCTCGATGCAGGTGAGGGCGCTCCAGCGAAAATGCGCTGGTGCTGTTTGGACTTGAGCCTGCTACCGTCGTACCGCAGGGTACATTAACAGTGGCATTTTTTTATATCCTGGTCTTATCCGCTCTTGGACGCTTTCGTCATGCACCCTAACTACAAAAAAAAATAATACATCAGACGTTGCCTGGTTGGGGTAATCGATAATTGTGAAATGGCATCTTAGGAATATTCCATGGAAAAGGTGGGGAAACTGCGGCAGGGGACGAGATTCGCCAAAGTCCAGTTGATGTTATTTTTAATTTAATATCAGAATTTTTTAAGAAAATTTGACCGATCCGCTCCCTGCAGTCAAAATAATCCAATTGGATTAGTTTTAATATGTCGGGAACATCGGTCCTGAGTATTGGAGTCTGCTTTTTGGCTGGAATTTCAGGCGTTAATAGCCAACAGATTGCGCTCAGGAGTCAAGACGAATTGAAACTTTGTCCTCCTTCAGTCTCGGATTTCAAGTACTCCCTTTACCAACGCATTTACTGGTACGTCCGAAGTGTTTTGTTATCTCTGGTGACGATGATTTGATCACTGGGATACAGCCACAATATATTTGGGTATCACGCACCCGAGGTTCCCGAGTTCTGTATCCGCAGGAGATGTTGCAGCTTGCCGCAGTTCCTGCTGACGAGGTTAGTTTTGTAAAGTTAGGTAGATTCTCTACTTTCTGTCCCGTGAGGTGGGCTGTCGATCGAGATAGCCGACCTGGTACGCGGGACATCTCTAGTCTCTCTCGTGTGGAAGGACACAGAAGGGGCCAACCACTTGAGTGTCTCCTACTATACTTTGCGCCTTGTTTCCCTGCCCGTAGTAGCGCACGTGTCCAATATGCGGTATTTGAATGCTGCACAAGTACTGTAGTTTCTCTGTTGAAACGCCTGAGTTGGTTGCGACTACGGAGGTAAAACAAAATATATAATAGTAATCTCTGGGTAACAATTAGAATAATTGTGTTCAAGCTGAACTGCACCTTCCCGTGGGGGTACCGTTAGTATACCTTCTCAACATCTTCTCTCTTCTTTATTACTTCTGATATATTTATTTTCTTTTTCCATCGCAGTCTGAAGCGTAGGTAGAACCAACGCAGTCAGCGCTTTGTCTTACCGGACAGACCGTTTTCCTTTTATTTGTTCATTTTGTGTTTCTGACCTACGGATAGAAGAGCGGGCCCGGACCCCTTTTGTTTTCCTCTCTCTGAATGGCAGACCGGACCTGTCAAATGTTCTCGGACATAACCACGACACCACAGAGCCGGCCCCGTCGCGGTAGTCCTCCGTGAGTGAGGGTACTGCGCCGAGCTCCGACCACGGAAGAACTGAATATGAGATGTTGCCGTACCAGCCCCCCCCCCCTCCCGGGACGCGAATTTTTTTCCTGAACCTTTCAACAAGTACAGTCTCACGGCAGCCAATGGCGTGGCAGGTCAACGGCCACAGTGGGAGGGGCGAAGGGTGATGGTTTGCGATGGTGTTGCACTCTATGTAGATTCACAATTTACGTGCCGTGAAGTTTATTCTAATAATTAATAGGCATCAATATCGGTG
>LQNS02278187.1:26465954-26475987 GCA_001587735.2 Parhyale hawaiensis | reverse complement strand
ATTAACCTTTCATTCACGAGTAATAGTTTTTTCACACTATTTATAGTATTTGCTTGGATGTTCATTGTCCAATCTTTTCCTGAAACTGTCCGAAGTCACCCCGCGTCCGACGTCACCCAATTTTACGGTAGCTCAACCTTGCGGTATATCTGTTGCGCGTGTTTGGTGGATTTGCGCGATCGATCGATCGCGCTGCGCGTTTGGTGGATGTTGTAAGTATTAGGCCGTAATTTCGGGTAAGTTGGACTATATTCGGGTTTATTGTCGGGTAGGTTAATGGAGGCAAGGACTGTTTTTTTGTTTTCCATTTTAAAATATGAACGATCCACCAAACGTGCAGCGGGATCGATCTATCGCGCAAATCCACCAAACACGCACAACATACCTATCCACTACAGCAGAGTCTCCACCACTGTCAGCAACAATGGAAGGGTATTGACCTAGTTCTTCACTTTTATTTATAATGGCATAGGTGCACTAAGTACTAGCATTGAGGCGGGCGATCGCAAAATCCCGCAAGTCGTGATTGCACTAATACTATTGTATCAGCAGTGACGTGCTCTTTTGTGCAAGACATCATTAACGTGAGGTAACTGTCCTATAAATATTTTGTTGCTCACGCTATTACAGACAGGATATTGGGCGAGTGATCGCACCTAGGCGGGCGAGTGATCGCACCTAGGCGCGCGAGTGATCGCACCTAGGCGCGCGAGTGATCGCACCTAGGCGCGCGAGTGATCGCACCAAGGCGCGCGAGTGATCGCACCAAGGCGGGTGAGTGATCGCAGCGATCGCTCGCCTGCCGGGTAATTGATCACAGTGGCGATTGCTCGCCCTCCCGGTCACTGATAGCAGCGAACAGTCCATCATTATTCGCGGTCCTATATAGTAATTACAGTAAAACCCAGACTTACCATGTAATATTTACGTTTGAAGCTAAATTGTTTAGAATTCAAAGATTGCTCACTACACTAGCCCAATCCCTCGATATTCGCGGGTTCGTTTTTCGCGATTTTTGTTATTCAATTACAGTAGAACCCCGACTTAGGTACCATGTAATATTTACATTTGAAGATAAATCGGTTGGATTTCAGAGATTGTACATTATAATAGCCCAATCCCTTGTTATTTGCGGTTTTGGTTATTGGTGATGGCCTGGAGTATGACAGTCCATCATTATTTGCGGTCCTATAAAGTAGCTAATTACAGTACAACCCCGACTTACAATGTAATAATTTCAGAAATTGCTCACTACATTAGCCCAATCCCTCGATATTCACGGGTTCATTTTTTGTGGTTTTGGTTATTCGTGATGGCCTTGAGTGCAGCAGTCCATCATTATTTGTCTGCCTTCCTCCCTAGTGTCGTTCGCTTATATTTGTGCACCATTTTACTCTGAAACTCTGTAACTTGCTATCATTTAAGTACAGTCAATATTTCTGGTACAGAGAAGGCACTGTTAGAGGGACAATAATTTATTATAATGGATGTTGACATGTGGTAACACTTGGGATATCACGATAGGAACTTTTTTTTGTACTTCTACTTAAATTCCTTATGTAGCATGTATCTATTTCATATTAAAGGGGTTTTATACCAGGTAATAATGCCCTGGATGGGGTGCAATCACTCACCCACCCAACAGCAAAGATGGCGGGTGAGTGATCGCACTTGCAAAAAAATATAAAAAAAAAAAACAGTTGTATAGGTATACACCATTGTGTTTTTAAGAGCATCAAATGCTTTCTCAACTTTGTGTAAATTTTCAGGCTGGTACATTGTTTTTTTTTTTTTTGCTGTAACATCAAAGTTTGCTGGATGACCATTTTTCGGTCTTAAAATTTTTGTTTTGACCTCCAAAAACGTAGGTTTTATTGGAAGATATGGCAAACATTCTAAAAGCGGTAATTACGATATGATTGCATGGGTTCTAGGGTTTAAAGAACTGCCGTTTCCAATTCTGCATTCAGATTTTAGCTAGCTCTTCTAGTTTTTTGAAAAGTGGCAGTTCGATCACTCGCCCACCATCGGCGGGTGCGATCACTCGCCCACCTCGACGCTACCTATGGTAATACATACGAGGTTCTTTGGTTTGCTTGATCTACCGGAAAGCTACTGTAGCTAGGTACTTCTTCCTTCATTTCCATCTAGTGAAACACTGTTGTAGTGTCTACTCTAGGAAGGCATAAATTAATAGGTATAGAAAATAGTAAATTAAGATAGCTATGTGATGTATAGGTAGGCTAAGTACCAGTACCCAATCTGTTTTATATGCCATACCTACCTAACTTTTGTCTATCTTACAGCAACCTGATGGAGCTGTTGCAATGGTGAGACCAGGGCACTCAAAGCGCAAGCTTTTCACCAACTCCAGAGAACAGAAAGAAAACACAACCCCTGGTAAGCTGCATAACCTTCAGTTCAATCACTTTTTTATCCTTTTTGATTAGCCATAAGGCAGGCAGTAAAACATCCACCTACAAAACAAAGAAACGTGCATTGTTCTGTCAGTAGCTATATGCTGTATATATATACATATATATGAATTGGGAGGGGGTATCCCAACTAGTTACCTATATACCTAATTGTGGCTGTATACCTACCTAGCTATTTGTGGTCTAAGGTCTTTACTTAATTGATACATGCCTCTGCATGTAGACTACCGTGTTGATAAATTACAGTAGGTACCGTAGTAGTCTATTATTTACTGTTAAATACCATTTATAATTTCAGCGTGCTTTGTTGATTAGAAAAAATTATTTATATTTGGATTCATTTGGAAAATGTCTGATTTAAGTGGACAGTAAAGTGTCAGTGCAATCTACGGTCCAGGGCCAACAGCTTATTGTTAACTGTGCCAAAGGGAGGGGGTTGAGGTTTCTGATGCTTTGTGTTGTCTTTTTATTTTATTATTATTATTTTGTTTTTGCATTTTGCAGCAACAACAAACAAAAAAATTAATAATTAGGCTGCTCAACATGGCCAAGTAGATATATTTTGCCAGGCTGGAATTTGCTGTGGTCACCTTTTGGTATCCTAACTCAAATATCAAAGACACAGACAGGTAGGTACTTACAGTGTATTGATTCTGAATGACATAGCTAATTGTGAAGGGGAATTGTAGACATAGAGGGCTGTCCATTCTATTGCACTGCATTGTCTGCTTCATAAGTAGGCCTAGCTATAAATTAGCCACTAGCTACTGCTAATCAATTTTTCTTATAGTGATAAAAAACTTGAAATTTACTTTAGATGACTTTTGCTGGTTGGGTGAAAATAAGATAACTTTTTTAGCCCAGGTTTTCAGGAGGTAGCTGGCTAATTTTATACATAGTTTGGTCGCGTCTGACCGGGTGAATCGGACCGGCAATCTGGACACTTTGTTGCTGCTGAGACACCTGCCAGAGTTAGGAGCTACAAATACACATGCATGCGCTTACTGTATGTGTGCACTAGCTACTATACAGAAACTTTGAAATATGTTGTTACTTGCAGTGGCAGAGTTGAAAATACGCGGTCCGAGTGCATCCCGCTAATCCGGGTGAATCGGACCGGCACAGTCGGGTGATTCGGTTTTGTTATCAGCAATGGAAAAAGCATCAATACTGAATCCTTCTCTGTATATTGACTTACTACCCCCCTACATAGGCGTCATATAAGAGAGGCTTTCAATGTCTGAACATTTTTGTGGTAGACACTCCAAAAGATCGGTGCAATGGAAAATGAAATTCTGGGTGAATCGGACCGGACATCGCGAAAGATTCGATTTGGTTATTAGTATTGGAAAATGAATAAACACTGAATCTTCAATCTTCATATTTTCTCTGTATATAAGTCCACTACTCCCCTACGTAGGCAACATGTAATAGAACTTCTAAATGTCTGTACATTTCTGTGGTGAACACTCTAACATACTGGTCCGATTCACCCGAAATTTTTTTTTTCCGCCAGGTGAATCGGACCGATCATAAAAATGGCATAGTGACCAAAGTATACACGGGACCAAAAAATCCTTGGTTCCACAGTGAAGAGCAACTCTTTCTACCTCTATGACCCAAGTTTCATGAAGCTGCTACAACTCCTTCATGTCTGCAACGAAAGTTGAAAAACACATTCGTTTTTGATGTGTAAAGTTGAAACAAGGTCATTTTTTTCTCAAGTTCCTTTTTCGTCTACCACAAAGATGTTCAGATATTTAGAGCTGCTGTTACATGTTGCCTATGTAGGGGAGTAATGGGCCTATGTACAGAGAAAATATGAGGTTTCAGTATTTATTCATTTTCCTATACTAATAACTGGACCGATTCACCCGTGTGGTCCATTCGGTCCGATTCACCCGGTCAGACGCTACTGTGATTAAAAGCACGCATGCTGGATAATTGGTAGCTAGTAGTTGTGGCACCGTTGCAGTCACGCCCACGACGGTAAGCGATCGTTCATTGGCTGTAGTAGTGAGCTGTAATTTCCAATCATAAGGCAGATGAACTACAACCTTGTATCGTGCTTGTAAAATGCAATATTGTAAGTTTTACAAATATTGTAACTTTAGTAAATCTAGGCCCTGGTCAGGTAACTACAGTTAATAGTTGGGTCGGGGTCATGGCAGAAATAAGTTAGGATGCTGCACAATTCTACACCATTAAATTTAAATTTCGTTCCGGAATTAGCTATATGGTAACTGAAAATTAGTTGCTATGCTGGTGGTAACGTTATCTACCTATATACTTATGCTATACAATTATAAAGGAAGAATTTAGAAAACATTTTGTTGGCTGTTATAAAAATATTAAGTGAAATTAGAGAAAGAAACAAACTTATTGATACTGGTACTATTGAGTGAAATTGGAGGATGCTACAGTTGTGCAGTTTTTCTTCTCGGCTATTATTGGTAATGAGCTAGGCTGCGCACTTTGTTACAGAATGCGATAGGCTACGCTGTTACAGAGTTACCCATTTCAGCTGCTAAAGAGATTTTCACTCTGTTACAGAAGAGCACGTAGACCCGTTCCAACTGGCCATCAATAAGCAAGACACCAGCCCACCTGATAGCTCTCCTCTGCACCACAAGCAGCTCTGTGCAGAACCCAAGAAGTCTGCAAAAGTCCATCCCTGCCCGGAGATTTCTTCTCCTGTCACTCCCTCTTCTAAAGCATCAAAGTTCTTCTCCTCTGGTAAAAAATTGCTTTGTCGCACTCCAGAATGGTGTGTGGTGTAATGAGAGCCTTTAAATATTATTTTAGCTTCTTCAGAAAGTTTCTGTCCGTCTATGGTTTATTTCTATGAATTCATTACCGGGGTGTAATTGACGGTAACATATCAAGCATTGATGGTGACTTACCTGTCAAGCATTCCTGGTGATTCGTATGAAAAGCTGCATGAAATTCCGTCTGTCGTGTTAGGTGGGTCCTCCCTTGCTTTATCGTCATATGTTGCCCCTCAGGGTCATAGGATGAGCCATAGGGTTAGGTTTACCCATCCTATGTTACAAGGAACAGTACCGGTACCCCCCGTCGAATTTTATAGGTTACTTTCAGCATTAGCTACAATTCCGTAAGGAAAGTTTAGTCTATGCAATGAAAGCACTACATCTAAGAATTGCTAAAACAAGTAAGACTTCAACCCTCTGTACCTATTTCTTAGCTACCATCTATGATGACAAGCATGGAGTAGTGATGATGAACTTCCTGGCAAGGACTATAGCAAATACTGTACTGTGTAAATGCATTAGTTACAGTACTGCTTCAAGTGTTAGAAGCCAGTTACATATTATGAATATGTACTTTCCAGAAGGTGCAACATGAAAACCATTGAAGCTTGTCTTCTACTCGACAGTATCCATGCATTTTGCCCAACTCACAGTCCAGTCATGACTCATGGGGCTGTATTACTCTTCCACGCACCCAATTTCTCCTGACGTGGTACCTTCTCATTTCCACTTTTTTTACAGTCTTAATTTTAGTGCATAGGTGTAGCAGATAAGCAGATGATGAGACATTGATTTCCGACATGAAGTCTGGCTTGAAAGTTGAGGGCCAGTCCACTGATTTGTGAACAATGTCTCTAGTGTTATTTATAATTCTAGAAATCAGAAAAGTGTATAATCCCTGGTGGTAGATACCTATGTAGAGAAAGTCTTAAATACTGTGCCAAGAGTGGTCTGTATAAATGTAGGTATCTGAAAAGAGACAGAAGAAATTTTTCATGAGTGCCCGTTGTATATTTGCTTTAGTTAGGCCTGTCGTACATCTTTATTTTTCCATACCCACTCTGCTTCTTTCCTTTCTTCGACTTTTTCCGAGATGTTTAATTGCCTCCGCCAAGGAGGTTATGTTTTCATCCGGTTTGCCTTTCTGTGTTTCTGTCTGTCTCCAACATAACTCAGAAAGTTATAGACGGATTTTGACGAAATTTACAGGGATTGTTTGGTATGTTACGAGGAACGAGTAATTAACTTTTGGTGGAGATCCATCAATCCGTTTTTAATTTGGTTACTAGGTGTGTCACGAAGAGGAAATGACCAAATTTTTGTAATAATCTGTTTATTCGTTCGTTAGTTTAGCACTGTTTTTAATTTTATGCTTGTAAGCACTATAACTGAAGAAATTATGAATGGATCTTTATGAAATTTATATGAGTTGCTAGTAATGTTGAAAGACATGTATAAATGATTATTTTATCACCTCTAGGTCAGTTGACAGTTTGACACAGTTAAGACTTAGCCCCGCTTATCCTACTGTCCTTTACCATCTGATCTCTACGTAAGTGGGATTCTTATATAGATGAAACAATTTTGTTCAGTTTGATTACTTCTATTATCATTTCAAAATGTATTAAAAGGATTAATCACTAAAAGCTTCTCCCATTTTCCTTAATGTCTGTCAGGCCGCTTCCCTGCCACAATATGTTTGGGCATCACGCACCCAAGGGTCCCGAATGCCTTCTCCGCAGGGGATGTAGTATCTGGCCGCAGTTCCTGCTGAGGTTAGTTTTGTAGAGTTAGGTAGGTTCTCTATATTTCCCCTTCTGTTCCGCGAGGTGGGCCGCCGAATGGTGGTAAGCGACCCATCCCATGGGACTCCTATCTGCTCCCGTGTGGAAGGCCACGGAAGGGACCCCCCGCACGAGTGTTCGCTTTCTTCTCTCTTCTTCTCATTTCGATTTTCGTCTCCTTCTCTGCGCTGCACGACTGAGCGATTTCGTTCGATTGAGCCGTGGGGAGTTGGAAATGCTCGCGCCTTATTTCCTGCCAGACATGGTGCACCTGGCCAAGATTGTTCTAATAGAACTCATTTGAGTTTGACTTAACTTCTAAACTAAATTATACAAAATTGGATCGCTGTTATATAGTCTTCGTTTCTAATACGGCGGGAAAACCCACAATTTAATAATAATGAGTGTGCTTATGTAAGCCGCGAAATGTATGCGGACCAATATTTCAGTACCCAAATGGTCGCACCTCAGCGTGCACGTCCATTCCTCAAACATACGACAGGCCTATCCCATTCTGACCACGCCCAGATCTTGTTTTGCCCGGTACGCCAGGCCCGTCATTGGCTTTGAACTTGCTTCAGATCCTTGACGTTGACCAACCATCTTACTAACCGATTGGTTGCACCCCAGTTATGGGCATGCATGTTAAAGCTTCGCGCATATGAATGTCATAGGGTCCTCCTAAGAGTCCTAACAGTGCCCTGAACTTGTCTCGCCAGGCACTTGACCTGAACTTGTTCACCCCGCAACGCTGGGGAATCTGCTCTGATCGGTTTCTCAACAATTCTATCGCAGACTAATAACGCGACCCTTTGCTCCTTTTACCTCGTACTTCGTCCCAGCGATGTTCCGCTAGAAATGCTCGGTATGTCGTACTAAGTTGTCCTGAATTAGTTTCGTCTGGCTACGCCGGAAACTCCTCTCTCATCATTCTTTGTCCATACTTGATCGTCCCTACTCTGGGAGCGCGATTCAGGTCGGTGTCTCGCACCTGCCTTAGGGACACCCGAACTGCTCTGACCAAGTTATTCCCCTGACTGAATGGTCCCACGTCAGCCTCAAGCTTGTAAATCCAAGCGTCATCAGAACATATCTTCCTGAATTTACTCTGAACCTGTCCGCCCTACTTTGCCTGAATTGCTCTGAGGTCTTGTCTCCCGCCTCCGAAGGCGAAAACATTTAACGTTGCCCTGGCGTGACCCATTCCGTCACTGTTCAGCGACATCCGCTGGCTCGCCGGACCGCCGCTCAGGTGGGCGCGGCGCTGACGTGCCTTGCGACAGCCTGACAGACAACTTGGAAAATTGGAAAAGCTTTTAGTGATTAACCCTCTTCATACATTTTGAAACGATTGTAGAAGTAATCGAACTGAACAAAGTTGTTACAATTTATATAAGAATACCACTTGTGTAGGGATCAGATGGTAAAGGGCAGTAGGATCCTCGGGGCTAAGTCCTAACGGTATCAAGTTCCCTCATGGGGAGAAAAAGGGCGTGTTCCGGCGCCCTTGGCTTGTCACAAGCATAAATTTTGGCGATGATAGGTAGGTCTGTTTGTGAGATTGACTAATGTTTGTTAATAGCGTAACTCAAAAAATTTTGAACGGATCTTCAAAAAAAAAAAAATACTAAAGATGTTTTCACTGTTAATAGGCGCAAATGTTTAGATTTTGGTGTTGAAACAAAGAAAATCATGGCCTGAGAATCAATTTGAATTTTTTTTTACCATTTCTCTGCTTGGCGGAGGTATGCGCTCTCATAGTGCTCTAATTAGCTATCTTCTGTTCTGTTTTAGTTTGCTATTCCCCTGCACATCATAGTAGCAGCAGCAGTTAGTAAAGAGAAATGGTCATAGCACTTTGGATGCTATCTGAAATGCCCTCTGACCAGTTGTATACTCTCTGCCCCGGGAACTGATGCGATTGACATTTATATTTACCAACGTCACCTTTCAAGAGCAAGAGCAACCTTACTTGTTCTTACCAGTCGCTCTCCTAGAGAATGTGACCTGCAACGGTGCCTGACTTGCTGCATTGATCACTGCTACCAAGGTGCTCCTAAATTAACTCAAATCCAGCAGACCCGCCCATATTTGGTCGCATCACGACTTTGGGCTGAGTGAGGCACAGTGCCACTTATTTGATGACGTGGACTAGTGCCTGCAGCACTTGGTTGCAGGGTCGACACGCCTCAGTCTGTGTCCTCCATCCCCTCAGGGGGCATAGAATGGGCCATAGGTTCAGGTTAGCTTAGGTTCGCCCATCCTATGTTATGGGCAACAGCGCCCCCATTGGACCCTGTAGGTTACCGTAGTTGTTATTTTGGCTTTTGGAACTTCTATCTTTCTTGCCCTCTGTGCTTCCTTCAGTTTTCATACTCCTGACATTACTATTGTCTGTTTTTCCTCTTCTTTCCCGACTTGCTGTTCCCATGCGCGTTGATCCTGTGTGGGAACACCTTCGTGATTGGGTTCCACTTCATTGACATACTATACTGTAGGCCTATGTCCCTTCCTTTTCCTCTCTTAGAAAATCTTAATACTTATTTAGGGAGGTTTAAACTATCTTATACTACTGTATTACTACTGTGTCCTCCATGCGGTCAAAGAAAGTAATGTTTATGCTCCACCCTCTTGGAGGCAATTCAACAAAAACCACTTGTATATTACTGTAGTAGCTACTAGCTACTGCTCCCGCTCTTCTGAAATAGTTGTATCAAAACAACTTCCTTGTTCTTTAATTTTGTTCCCTTAAAAAAAAAACACCAAAGAGAACAGATGCAAAACATTCATCGGTAATGATTTAGAGAGCTCAATTAAGTTTCCCCTCTAAACCACTGCCGATTAATGTTCTGCATGTTCTTTTTTGTGTTTTTGTTTTTTTCCGATGGAACTATACGGTAATATTTCGGAACAACAATTAAGTCGTTTCGGCACAATTGTTTCGAAACAGATGAAGTACTATTGGTACATATATGGTGTTCCTCCTTCAATATTTAACTACACTACAGTATTATTCTGAAGACGCTATGTTGTTTTTTTCCCT
>LQNS02278187.1:26445215-26457221 GCA_001587735.2 Parhyale hawaiensis | reverse complement strand
CACGCGATCAAAAGCAGCACTAAAGTCAAGCTGTACCAACCTTGCCTCATGACCTCCATCAAGAGCCAACTGCAACACATGAGAAATGTGAAGCAGAGCATCACAGGTTCCCAAGCCCTTACGAAAACCATACTGCGTTGGGGTAAGGACACCCTGCTTTTCAAGAAAGTAACCCAATCTCGGCGCAACCAACCTCTCATAAACTTTCGGCAAAACAGGTGTGATCGAGATGGGTCTATAATCAGAGCTACGGGATGAAACCGAGCCCTTCGGAACAGGCGTCACATGGGCAACACGCCAGCACTCCGGATAGCGAATAATGACTGACATCGCCATACTCTTGAGATTTCATTTTTTTTTTATGATCCAACTCTGCTTTCGCAACTCTGTGTTCCCATTCGTAGGTTCCTAGTTTCCCCATCACAGCTTTTTTTGATAACTAATGTTTTAGCTACAAAGGACTCGCCTTGTTTTTTCGCCTGGTAGCGGCCAAAGTAAATCATGTCACCAAGGTTTCAAAAAAGAGCTAGGAAAGCTAAGAAATGAAAAATCGGTGATACAGGGTCGCGCCTCGCTGTGACCTTAACTTTGGGAGCACGTAATTGTTCTTTAATTGTTTCCATTTCATAGTAATAATTTCTCAGCACCAGACCACTGCTGGGCAGATGTATTTGACAGTAGTAGCACCCTGGCCTCTTGGGACAAATAGAACTTCTCTAAACTGGCATTAAACATGCCAGGCGCTATGCGACGTAGTATTGCTGGGCTTGTAACCTTTTTATGAAGGTCGTTGCGAAAGTAATGCCTCTTTTTTTTTTTTCATCCTAAGGGATCCGAGAGAATTGCTAATTGCATTGTTATAATGACTGAACTTATGCACTTATGACCTGAAAATTTCATCCCTCTGCTGCAGATACTAACGGTGTGACTATCTAAGAAAGCAATCCCTGTATGGACGTGCGTCAGAAGCAGAGATGCATCATTGAATTCCTCTATGCAGAAAAAAAATTGAATCAATCTACATTCACCGGCGCCTGGTGAACGCTTACAAAGCCGATGCAGTTGATGTCAGCACAGATAGGAGATGGCTTCTTAGATTTCAGATTGGCGACAGAGATGTGAGTGACAAAGTGAGCTTCAGACGCCCATATACAGCCACTACCTCGGAAAACAAAGTGCGCCTTCTTCTGGATTCCTTGAAACCAGAGGCCACTGTTAACTCTGACCGTTATGTTGAAACATTGACCACGCTGAAGGCCCGAATTGCCCGTGTAAGGCTAGAGAAAACGGAAACATTCCGCTTGCAACACGGTTAAGCCAGGCCACACCCAAGTTTGAAGACCACGGAATGTGTGACAAAGTCGGCTGGACGGTGCTCGTTCATCCACCGTATAATCCTGATCTGGCACCGTCAGACTTCTTTTTGTTTGGATCTCTGAAGGAAGCATCACGTGGTCTGCGTTTCCCTGACAAAAATGCCGTGAAAAGATGGGCCGCCTCGGTAGGCGCTGACTTTTACAACCAAGGCATTCAGGCTCTCGTTCAGCGGTGGCAAAAAGTATTGAAAATGGTGGTGACGACGTAGAAAAATAAATTCTATGGCACAAAAGGCTGCTCGTTTTAATGGTGCCCCTTCCGTTTTCTTAGCTCTTCAACTCTTTGAGTTACAACATAGCAAGCATTACTCTTGGAACGACCCTCGTAGTAATTCTACTTACGGACAGATATACCGGGTGTTGTCAAAGAGTTAATAGCGCTACAGGATGACTTCGGTTGTTATAGTCATCTCGTTAATGTAGTTTTTCTTTTTGAGTTCAATAATTGTAGTTCCAGATGTACGATATGCTTACTAAACCACGAACGCATGCGTGTGGTACTTGGAACTAAAAATTTTGAACCTAAATAACAAAAGCTACATGAAACTGAATGATCTATAACTGGGACTTCCAGTATTCCTGCGAGGGAGACATTTTTTTCTGTATTAGCTCTTAGCCTTCTGCGTTGAACAACACTGTTGGCAGCAATAGCTCTATTTGAAAGTGGCCTTTGAAATCCATTTTGTTGGTAAAGTGTTGAGTCAATGCAAAGGTACTTAGTGTTTCGCCTAAAAGTTTCTTCCATGAGAATGTGGAAATCTTGGCCCCGCAGTTTATTTTGTTGCTCCTGTAGATTTTTTCCTCGCTTTTATTGATGCTCCTACGAGCTACATGTATTCCTGCTCCTCATAGAGTCATTACCGAACGAGTATCGTGAAATGTTAGCTGATGTGATTAATGCTAGACTCTCACTGTTATAAATGGTACAAGTCAGGTCATAACAAACAGTGAGATGGTGACCCTGATTTTTCTGTTCACATCATCATGCCAAAAATCCCTAGTCTCGTGTTTGCTTTCAGAATAACAGTCTGGAAACCGTTTCCGCTTTATTGCCAGTTGCAACGCAATTACCGCCCATCACTCAAACAAGAGCACAGGTAAACTTAATACTAACTCCCAGCGACTGTGATACCAATAGCTTCACTGCGACGCTCAAATGAGTCGTTACTCCTCTACCTACCCATGCGCATGAAACTTACGCCGAAGTTGGTGGAATGAATCCGCGGAGAAGGGTGGCACACTTGCTTAATCAATACGGTACATCTGCAGGCGCGCATATAAACTTAAATTGAAGTTAAATATTTTCATATTCCGTGGACGTTTTGATTTCCCCCTCGTACTTGCACCCAGCTGTGCAGACCATTATTGTTATCAACATAGAAATTTCTTAATGTTGCTCCATCTGCGCTCGTCGTTAGGTAACGCTCCCGCAACTGCATTTTGACACACGGTTACCATATTTACCGTCGCCAAGGGGGTTACGTTTTCGTCGAGTTTGTGTCTGTCCCCAAGATAACTCAAAAAGTTATAGACGAATTTTTACAAAATTTACAGGGATTGTTAGGCATGTTAAAAGTAACAGATGATTAACTTTTGGTGAAGATCCATTCAACCTTTTGTCTGTCTGATGACTTTTTTTCCTAGTACCCTAACTCAGAGTTGCGGATGAAATTCACGTGAGTTATTAGGTACATCAGGAAGAGTAAATAATCAAATTTTTTTTGTGGTAATCTGTTTAATCGTTTGTTTGTCTCTGCTTAATTTATTGTTTGTTAGCAAATTAACTCTCAAAGTTTTGAACGGATCTTTGTGAAATTTACTGGAATTGTTAGAAAAGTTAAAAGACATAAACGATCAAATTTTGGTGATGATCGGTTGGTCCGTTCGTGTGTTTAACTAATATTTGTCAGCTACGTAATTCGAAATGGTATGAATGGATCTCCACGAAAATTGCAAAAGCTATTATTACTGTCAAACGGCACGATTGTGCTGATAAAATGAAATAATAGTTTCAGAAACAATTTGAATTTCGCGTTAACATTGCGTAGCTTGGCGGAGGTATGCGCTCTCAAAGTGGTCTAGTTCAGGTTGCGGTAGCCCAACTGGGTTGTGATCACGACACACCGAGCTCTGATGTTGATCGGAATACTCGTATGAGGTTTTGAAGCATTCGAGACTCGTGTGTGTCATCAATTAACTCGGCTAAATCAGGTTAAGCTAGGCCCAATATGCTCGACCTATCCGGAAATTCTGACACGGATGTTTGTTTCGCAGCATTGGTTCGAATCTCCTGTTTTATCCCTAAATCGATTGCTCTTTAAACTTTCAATAACTCAATCCTGATCCGTAAACGCAATTATCAGCCGTCTCACGCGCAATGTGATTGCTTTTAACGCCTGCAACGCGATCTATAATAGCAAAATCAACTCTCCTCACTGACGTTCCCGACCAGTCAATAGTTTAGGTTCGTCCATCCTATGCTATGGGGCCAGGCAACCCCAGGGGCCCGAGTAGGTTACCTCAGCCATTAGCTAGGCCTTAGGGACGTCTGTCTTTCGTGCCCACTTTACTTCTTTCCCAATTTCATACTCCTACTTGCTCATGCTTTTTTCTGTTCTTCCTCTTGTTTCCCGACTTGCTGTTTCCATGCGCGTTGATCCTGTGTGGTGGGAACACCTTCGTGCATGGGTTCCCCGTTTCTCTTGGCATACTATATGGCCCTTGCTCTTTCCTCTGTGATATCGTTCTGCTCGGAAACGGAGGCTTAAACTTCCTAACTATAACTATAACCGACCAGTCAACCACACTGCCTTAGTTGATCTCGCCATGCCATTCGAAGGAGCCTTACACCAGCATTGTGTTGGCAGACGTGGACGTCGACCATCGCATACCCGCCACCTGATATATCAAGCGCGTCAGTTCTGCAAGTGTTGCGTACTTTCTTTTTCAAGTTTGTGTTATCGTACTCTCTACCGCTGCTTGGCTCCAATAATTTCCTGTCTGTTGGCGATCTGAAGCTAAAGAAAAATACAGTATGTAATTCTCAAACCCGACAAGGCAGAGGGAATCGTTAAACTCAAAACGTATCGTATTAGTCGGAATGCTGAATGTCGATGTGCCCTAGTCTGTGTCATTTTCCCCTCATGTGGCATAGGGTTACGATAGTTAAAAGTTCGCCTATCCAATGTTATGGGGGCAGCGCCAAACGCCCCAGGGGGACTTTGTAGCTTGACCTTCGGGACGTCTATCTATCGTGTTCACCTTAATCCATAATCTTCTCCCGCCCCAAGTAATTTGACATCTCTAAGCAATGCAGATCTGCAGCTGTAACTTGTGCTTACATGATCGTCTCTTAGTCTGAGGTTTCTTTCCCTTTTTCTTCTTTTTCCCTTAGTCATCGGAATGCTAACACATAATGGCTATAGCTCATAGAGCGCCGGAGCGTAAGTCCCGGCGGCCCTCATGGAATGGGCCTGTCTGTCCGTCTACTGCCGCCTATCTAATCTAAGCCTTCTGTTAAGAATGCTTCTTCTACTGATAATTCTTCGATTGTTTTTTTTTTTTCTCCGGACCTGATATCCCCCTGCGCACTGATCCTGCGTGGAAACACCCACGTGCATGAGTTCCACCTTTCTATTGAAGCCCTGTATGTACTTGTCCTTTCTTCTGCGACAAAGTTTTCTTGCGGAGACAGAGGCTCAAACCACTCACTCTAATGGCCTGTACACACACTAGTTGAAAAGAACGAATTTCGTCATTTCCACGCCCGACTGCCTAGCTATGTCCATTTAACTAGCATACACTTGTAAAAAAGATTGTTTTATAATATCTTCCGTGTTTGAAGAAATGTCCGAAACTTGAAAAACTAACAGCACGTGCTGAGCAAGCTGAAGTGACAGCTAGCATTTTTTTTTTTTTTTGCTAAACACAAAGCTGTAATAGTTACAAGGCTTACCAAAACGTTGTCAGAATTAACTGAAGAGTCGCGTTCCCTTGGCTAACGTGCGTAGGTGCGTAGCAGCCTTTTACTGTGTCATGACAGTTCACAGTTCTCGTGAGAGCACTTAGCCGTCTGATGATGTCTGTACCACACGCTAGCCAACAGAATGAGTTCCAGAGCACAGGTTGACGACCAGCGAATCGGCATTTAAAAACCCGCGACTACACTCGGCTGCGCAAACTATCAGGGTTGAGCATGCAGTGTTTTTGCTCGCTATGCTCTTATCAAATGCGCAAATTTTTATAAACAAACCGCCATTGGTGCCATCTATGTTGCTTTGTTCGTTTGCGTAGTCGCGACAGATTATTATTAAGATACTAGAGGGCCTGCGCTGTCATGACTGCGAAGAACTTGCGTTGATCCTGTTTCATTGATCATACTTCCCTTCATACAATTGCCAACTTTAAATATCATGCAGATGAGGGTTCACGGCTTCATAATTACCGAGCATCGACACTCTTATTTTCATTCTGTAACATGGAAAAATTAATTACTCCTGCAGGGAGTTTAGGAAAACTGAAAATTGATTCGATTTGGTATCATAGATATCCTATAGTATGTTATACTTGTCTGATAGTTTTTTCAAGTTTTTTGGTTATTAAAAGCGGTTTTGTCGAGAATTGCATCAAACTTGGAAGAATAGCTGATGCAATGAAATTATTTGTGGGAGGATACTACGAGTGAAGATGCATGAGAGTGCTAATGCAAGCTTTAAATCTTTTCTGTGCATTTATTTAAATTTCGGCAATGCAAAAAAAAATGCATTCTGATATTAAGGTCGCTCTATATTTTGCCATAGATTCGATGTATTCAGAAGGTAATACTGCTACGAATCAGACTCCATGGCATCGCTAGGAGAAGCTTTAGATATCTTCATTATCTTAATTTCAACTGTCGCTGATTAAGATACGTTTGCCATCATCTGCAACCTGGCCTATTTTCTACCAATCAGTTTTCCATGAAGATTGACAGGATGACCTTACACAGCCTCCAGCCTTGGCTAATTTCCGCTTATCTGTTTTGTTGAAGCTTAACAGAAGATGGATAAATAAACTAAGAGATAAAATACACATCGGTCTTCATTATATATATTGTAGATTTTATCATACTCTTCGACTTAATATTGTGAAGGCAATGGGTAGCATCCAGCGGCGTGCCCAGGATTTACCTAAAAAGTTGTTGTAAAGGGATCTTTTCGAAATTTCTAGGTGTTGTTAGTAATGTTAGAAGACATAAATAATTACATTTTTGTGATGATCGGTTGATCCGTTTGTGTAGTTTGACTAATGCTCGTCAGAATGTGTGTTAGAAGCATTACTCAAAAAGGTATGAACGGATCTTCGAAAAAATTACTGAAGCCGTTAACACTGTTGAAGGGGACAAATGAGTAGATTTTGGCGCTGGTAGAAATAAAATAATATGTAGTCTCAGAACCAATTTTATTTTTTCGTAACCGTTGCCTTGCTTTGTGGAGGTATGCATTCCCAGAGTGCTCTAGTTTGTTACTGTTTCGACACGGGATGGTCTTGAGGAAACCTGGTATTTAATTCAGCAATTAAAAATTCGACAAATGGTAAAAAAAAGTTTACTTTTTAGTGGGTCATATGCTGATGTAGTTTCTATATTTGAACGATGCTTCTGTTATCCAGTAATTTTAGGTATCTCGACGTTTATTTCAATAGTGTTGGCAATTTCTTCAGCAAACTAAACCCAGCTTCAAATTCATCTCTGCGTGATTGTAGAGATCGGACACACAGAGACATGAGTTCATATACTGAAGCTGCATCCTGCTCTGTGGTTCGAAACTGCATTGGAAGCGACTCAGTTATACAAAAAAAAAGAGAAAAAAATAACGCATGCTTTTAGGGCAATAATGGTGTCAAATTTCCTACTGGCTTGATAATGGGGCTCTTAAATTGTAACACGTTGCTGGTGATGACATCTTAGCATCTGGAGAACTTTCCTGTATATCGTAAAGAGTAGCTATAAATAATGAATGGGTTGAGATCATGAAACGAGGTAACGGTATCGCGTCGCCTGCACTCGTCTGACACAATGAAGTCAATCTTTTTCTTTTGGTGTTGTCAGGTGTATTCTCTTCGATGTGCTTTTCGAGGATGTTCAAGCGGTTGGGAGAACGAGTCACAAACGAAGTTATATTTTCTAACATTCCCATAACGTTCCTTATGCTTTGAACTGAACAACCTTATGCTTTGAACTGAACAAGCACTGCCTAAGACAAAAGACAATGACTAGGACAGTGAGTGTAAAATGCCAATGGTTTTCTCGCGTGGTATAATATTGGGAGCTTCGAGGAAAGACGCAGTCGGTCGGACGGAGCGTTATCATGAAATGGAACAGAGATAGCAGTCTCTGCGTACATTAATACGCCGATCAAGAACCAGGCTCCGCAGGGGTCCGCGCATTGGGAGATTATTTCTTCATAGCAGTGTAAGGACGGCAGCCGGACATTCCTAGGTTTTTTTGCTGGTCACCGTAATAAGAAGCTAAGCAATTGTGCTTTGTAGACCTTTGACTGATAACCGAGCAAGACACGAGTCGAAATAATTTTGCCGGTTAAAATGCACGAGTTCAGTGCTTGACATGAGATGCACACTAGTCAAAGTTACAAATATAAATTTGTGTAGCCGAGACAACTCTGTTAGTGTTCAACTACAACTTTCTAACGAAAAATATTCCAGTGTCTTCTGTGCAGCTGATGTTGCAACTTGCCATAGTTCCTGCTGTAAAGTTAGGTAGGCTCTCAATACTTCCCCCTTCTGTTTCGGGAGGTGGGCTGCCGATCGAGGTGGCTGACCTATTCCCGCTAGATTTCTACCTTCTTGTAGTTCGTTTCCTTCCCCTGTGCGGCGTAGCTGAGTGAAAGCGTTCAGCCGCGCCCGGGAGTTCGCCATGCTCAACTTGCGCCTTTTTCCTGTCAGTAGCGCACTGACCACTCTGAGACCTACCGGCAGAGAAGCCGAGACAAAAATCATTGACAGTTTAAAACTCGCCCTAGTCGGCGCACGAGCCTGTGGTTAAACACAGGAATAGTTCGGCGCGATATAGGCAGTGCGCCAGTGAAGCGCTAGTAAAAACTTCTACTACTACTACTACTACTAACGAAAAATATGCGTATAGCTGCGTTTTAAGTATGTATGTTACCAATTATTCACATCTATAGAACACTATTACTTCTAAATTTAGATATAATATTTTTATGCATATATATATATATATATATATATATATATATATATACAGATATATATATATATCTGCCATTACCCATAAAGCCATTCCTGCTAAGAGGGGAGGGGCACGTGCCCCCTGTGATCCCCCCCCCCCATGCGTACGCCAGTGGTAGCATCTATCATATTGTTCTGCTTGCTAATTTGAGTCATTTGGCTCGCTGTTCAGCTTTGCGAGAGCCGCAACCAGGAAACTAAGGGTGTTACGCTCTTTGCTTCCTGATGGCCACTTTGTTTGTTGGGGCAGGGTTCGAAGTCTGCTGACGGTCGGACCCCTGCTGGTGCATGGCGGGGTTTTGCGCAGAATCGTCCCCGCATTTGCGAGAGTTAGGGCCCGCATACACTTTAATATTTTGAACGTCTTCACTCGCCCGCTCGTTCGAATGTGTCACTGTACCGTAGAAAGAGTAGAAAATTGCTGTTTTTTATTATTTTATATCACTCCTAATTAGAAGATATCCCTAACTTCCCGAGGAAACTATATTTGCATTTAACATTTTGATTACATTTCGTAGTGTAATCACAGCTATATTTACAATGACTGAAAGATATTCGAACGATGGGATGAGTGAACACGTTCTAAAGACTGGCGTGTAGACAGGTTTTAGAACTAACCATTATTCGTAGCTCCATTCATGAACTGGGTGTGTTTCATTATACTACCTCCAGCTCACTGCTCTCAGCATTTTTTTTTTTTCTTTTTTTTTTTCAATAGTAGTGCCGATAAAAATGCTACTGTGTTGATGAGCAAAGAGGAAGGACGATCGCATTTGTAAGCCCTCCTCGCGAGTAGCATCGGTACTTATATTTATATAGGCCTACGCTCTTTGCTTGCTATGATCACTGTCCCTGCGGCAGAGGTCATTTCCCTGCCCGGACATACGGCAGATGGGAAGCTGCTTTGCTGTGCTTGGGATGTCATCGAGCGTTCACGTAACGAATTAGCTTCATCTTTTGTCCCGCAGTTTTCTGTATTTGTTAATATAAGTTTTCGTTTCAATGATCTACACTACAGCTACAAGTCGCTTATAAATTGTATTCGTATACGATCAATTCATGAAGTGCATGGAATAAGTAACGGTTTGAGTCCTAGATTTATTTAACGTGAACGCTGGCGTGTCCTTCGTGAACTCCGATTTTATGTATATGTTATATCGGTGCAAAACAAATAAGTGCTATCACCATACTAACATCACTACCACGGTTACGACAAGAAGTCATTGTCAAACTATGGATATTTAGTACCATTTTACTGTTCACGAAAGCCTTACGTAAGTGGAATCTGTACGCCATTTTGTTGTCGCATTCCTCTTGGCTATCTGCTATTCAGTGTTTCAGCAGTGGCCATTCCGGTCCTTGTTTATATTCTACCTATTGTGCTCGTTTTATGAATATTATTTTCCTATTACTCCTAGTGTAAGGTTTTATAGAAACTATTTTTGTTGTGTGCTCTATTTTTAACGTGTACTGCGTCGTAAATTAGAAAATATTACTATATATATATAGCGCGAGAAGTGTCTGTACTAACTTCGTCGTAGTTATTAGGCCTAGCGACTGCTGTGTGTGACAGTATCCTATAAGTACCTTGATCAATTCTACCTGTAGGGAACGAAGGCAACACTGCTTGAACTTGAACCAGTCTTTGGTAAGCATTGAACATATTTACACTGCTTGAACTTGCACCAGTCTTTGGTAAGCATTGAACATATTTTTGCTTCTCACGTTTTGTATAAATTTGAAATTATGGGAATTTGCCGCAGTGAAAAATCTGTTGCACACGCTTGGTTGTTTTATTTTGAGAATGTACCTTGTTGCGACATAGACAATGTCGGTGATATTGTTTTGAATAGGCTGCACGTGCAGTGCTTTGGCTGTGATTACTGTATATTTATACTCCATCTCAACTTTGATTGCCTGTGTCTTTGTTTTGTTTATGTAGGTAGCTAGGCTAGCCTATTTTAATGATTTGATTTCTGTAGCCATGCCCTGTCTGGGATACTGGAGAGTACTTTGATCATAGTGCATAAACTGCACTTCTGAATATTTAACATTTCCAAGAAATTTTGCAATTGAATTAGTATTTTGGGATACTAAAATGAACAATTTGGGTGGGGAAACAATTTTTGTACTACAAGAGGGCTGTTACCCATAAGGTTAGCCACAGCCACGTTTCCTTGGACGGCAAACTACTCGCCAAGATCTTGGAGAGAAGTGCCACACTATGAAATGAGGATGTGCACTTCACTAACTACACTTGGCAACACGCCGTGACGAATGAGAATATCATCAGAGTCATCACTATTTTTGTATATTTTTTTAATTATTGACCAACGTTGTTCACTGCAACCACTACACGCCATGGCAAAGCACCGTGTTATGAAATGGCCTACTCGCGTGACTTTTCCTGTTTACGTCGGTACGCATTAGAGCAGAAGATGGCGGAAGTACATTGCCCGTCAGAGAAATGATTTTAATCACCTTACATATTAATTTCAGTGAACACATTGTTGAAAACACCACAAATGGATATCCCCCATCTGAAATATGATTATTAACATTGTTACATACTGATTCATCTTACACTATTGTTGGGAATATCAAAAATCCAGAAGTGCAGTTCATGCACTATGACCAGTACTTTTCTTGATTCTGCCCATTTTTTTTGCCTTCTTCTCATGAAACGTCTAACTTAGTTAACAGTAGGGTATGGTAGCCTACTTCAATCAGTAGCCTAGAGGAAAGAGCCCAAATGCCGTGACTTTGAGCCAGAGCATTTGCTGACGAACCTCCACTAATTACACGAATTGATTCTGAACTGATTTTGTTTAACTTGAGGTCAAACTGCTTACCATGTTACTAAAAAGGACAAAACATTCTAAGTGTAGAGATATAAGATCAGTTCATTATAATATAGGATGTTGTGAAAAGGAGCAAAAGCCGTGCCATTGACGGCCTTACCTTCCTGAGGTCACGGGAATTTTGAGGGTGATAGCTTGAGCCTTTCGCCTATATGGAAAAACCACTCACTTCAGCGTGACCGGTTTTGCTGATGCACCGCATTTCCGATGGCGGCAAGCCACTCGCCAAGTTCTTGGCAAGAAGTGCCACACTATGAAATGAGGCTGATGCAGACTACCCATTCACTACCGCAAGGATATTGTAACTTAATTTCACTGCAGGAAATATTGTAACTTAATTTCACCGCAGGAATTACTGCAGTGAGGACTAATTAGCCTTTGCCGCAGGACAGCGCAGGTCACCATTCTAGGAGTCTACATTGCCGCACGCTGTCACTCATGAGGCTCAAAAGTGCTTCTCTTTCTCTATTCTGTGCCGCAGTAGTGCAACTCCTGGAGCACTCAAACATTCAGATGAGAGC
>LQNS02278187.1:26351204-26363909 GCA_001587735.2 Parhyale hawaiensis | reverse complement strand
ATTTTTACCTAAATTTTTAACCCAAGCAAGGTTAAATGATTTTTTTCGGAATAAATAACAGTACCTGCAATTAGAAAGAATCAAGAAAAATGTTTTGAGCGACGGCAATACATAAAACATCGGTTATGTATATTGAGAGAATAGTAGAAAAAAGTTATGAAAATGAGGGTTCAAGGCAGCAAGGTAACGGAGGTTTTTGACTGAAATGTTTAGTTCTCTTCGCTGCTGACGAATAAAATAAAATGCTTTACGATAGAGATTCTAAGATTTTGACGATATGTACAAAATGAAACCTGAGACCAGCACTTTTGCTCAATATTTTGAAACAGAGCCTGCATGGTTTAATCAATTCTTACGGTTCACCAAATAGCGCAACAAAAGATTAAGACGAATATTTTGATTAAAAAATAATAAAGATCAGTCCAGTGAGTGTATAAAGTAAATGCGTTTTTTAACACCATCCGTGGTAATACCTACCTTGTGGGTCTTCGGAAGTAGTCCAAGTGACGTTCCGCACGTCACATAACGTACGTGTGTTCAATCACGCTGCTGTGTGCTTCCGTGGGACCGCAGATAGCAACCAAAGAGAGAGCCAGCAGTGAATTATCTCCACAGTGCACGTAACCGCAGACTGCTGGCCTATCTTCTTCTTAAATGACAATCCAGTAAATTTTTTAACGCTATAATTTTTGTATCAGAGGCGTTTCGAATATTCAGAGGCATTTTGTTAAACAATCTTACTCCCCGTACAGCGAAGCTATTAGAATATATTGTGGCCACGGCTTTTCCACCATCTCTGCTTGAGATGCGTAGGCCTATATCACAATTCCTTCTAGTTCTTTCGAGTGCCTGGCGACAATCCGCTCATTCACATTCATAGTGATACGTTCCAGAATTTTCCAAACATATTTGACTGTAAATCGCTCGAATCTTCGTTGTACTGAATACAATTGGAGACAGTTATTGGGGAATTCTTTTAAGGAATTCATTGGGGCTTTTCGTTGGTGATGGATTGTATTTTCCAATTTTCCCCAGGTAAAAACTGAAGCTTGCACCAAGCTGTTGGCCCCTATTTTTGCTCTAGCAGGGTTAATTGAATATTTAGAGTCAAGAAAATGGTGACTGAAACTAGAGGAAATAAAGACGAATGTTTTAAGCCAAAAGGGTTAAAATTCAGTCCACTAGTTTTTTTTTATAACTATAAGAGGATAAGAAGAGCATTTTGAGGGACATGATGTGTGCTTTTCCCGCGGGTGGGAAAGAGTATGCGTATTACGATAAAAAATTGTCAGAGGTTTCCTGCAAGTAAAACATGAAACGTGGGGCAAGCAGTTTAGCCACAATTCATAACCTTAGAGGGTTAAAAACAGTTTTATGGGTTAGCTAAATGGTGCGTGCAACTAGAGGAAATAATTTCGAACATTTTTTGAGCAAAAAAAAAAATATTTAAATCGGCCCATACTTGGGAGGAATATGTTGGTATAAAGAAGTTCGGTAGAAGAACGGTAAGTTAATCTGGCGTGCTACAACGCAGGTAGTAAATACATGCTAAACAATACAAATTTAGCAAGTATTAGACTTCGCTCTGGGAGGGGGAGGCCATGGTTCCGTTGCCCCCCTGTTCTTATTCTCATATGTACAGCATAAGCCTACCTAAATAAAGTTGTGACGGCTCGTCTGTCTGCCTGCATGCTCAATATGACTGTTTCCATAGCAATGGTGGAGACGCGGAATTTTAATCAAGCTCCTCTGCACTGACGCCCTAAAATATCAGTGTTTCAAAATCCCTTCGAATCTTGAAAAAAATAGAATAAAATGGCGATATCGATGAGTTATTTTGGGGCCGGAAAGGGGTAACGTGAATAAAATGGAGACTAGTGCAATGGCACAAGTCAAGAACAAATCCACGGGTGACGCCACAATGGGTCACAACCAATCATGTGTCGGCATGGTCCCGGTAGCGAGAGGGTCGTCTCCGTTGATTGGCTGTGACGGATCGTGATATCATCGGTGGCTAGTAATGTCATATGGTAAGTATACTTATATATCTATTCTATTTACTTTGCGCCTGAGGAGTCCTTGGCCGCAGTGTGGCGCTCCTGCAATGTATTTTTAAGAGAATTCTGGGCCACCTTGAAGCGAAATTGTACATCAGTATCTCGGGCGGCCAAAACGTCGAGTTTTGACGTTTGACAACAGTAAAGCAGCATAGACGTGTTGTTTGCTAATGTTACTGGAGTATTAGATGAGAGATCCAGAGTACATAAAAGTATGTTGAATAGGCATGTATAATGCGTAAGTTTCCGATCATAACAAATCCATCATTAGTGCTGTAAAACATACACAAGGATTTGGTAAGGCTGGCTCATACGAATCTTTCGTGCATGTTCTCTCTCGACCAATTATAGTCTGTATGGCTTGCTGTGCCGCTGTAAGCACAAATGTAAGTTTCACAAAGGATTTGCGACATTATTAGCAAGTCAGCTGGCTTAATGTGTCCCTCAGCACTTCAATGAGAAGGTAATAAATATCAGAAAACTAAATCTAACCCTATTTTTCCAACGGACACAGCAAAGTTTACGGATGATTTACTGAGACACTATATCAAAAAGGCTATTGTGTAAATGTGTTTGTATGATCCAAAATGCTAGCAATTACACATACAGTTAGAATTTTTTACACGCACTAGGGTATGGCCCTCCTTTTTGGTACAATAGGAATATACCGTTCCCTAGCGATCGATCAAGAGCTTCCTTCAGAGTTGCTGAAGGGAGGTACCTATAGTATGAGGACTCATGCGGGTACCTATATCGCTCCAAAGGCGCCATGTTGCGGTGCTTTCTGCTTCAGGAGCGGTGGGAGAAGCGATCTCGATCGAAGCTGAAAATGGAATGCTTCTTTTTACAGCTTTTACGCCCAGGAAGATCATTTGGCGATTCTTCACAGCAAATCAAGTCGGAAAGAAGCTGAAGAACAGAACAAAAATTTATCCGTAGGAACACAAGAACGGAAGGACGTAGATGGGTACGAAGGAAGACGTCCCGGATAGCCAGCTGAGGTACCCGACATCTTCCCCTGGAAGTAGCCTAATACTCCCCACAATATAGGATGGACGAGCCTAACTGAGTCGACCCTTAAATAAGGTCAAACCCGTATTACAATTTAATTCTAAAGAGTAAAGAAGCTGAAAAGAAGAACGGAACAAAGACCGTAAGAAGCATCAATCGCTCTGAAAAAAATGGTGCCACGTATAAATACGTACAAGATAGGTAAAGAATTTCACCAATTAAAACCAGGTTTGCAGAGTCTAATTTGGACAAACTTTCAGAGCAAGGAGTGCAAGTCGAGCAGCGGACGGTGCCAGAACTGAGCCTCGACTGGCACCGTCCGAAACCGCAAGCCTGATTAAAAAAACACAGGCACACCACAAAGCATCGATTTTTAAGGAGGCAGTTAATTCTGACTGACAAATTAACGGACGAGACTGGAATGTTGACTGAGAAATTAAAAGACGAAACCGACATCTTCGAAGTCATGGTCTGCAATCGAAATTTTCAGTGAGTTTCGGAATCTATATAAGCTTATGTACCAAACCTACGTGAGTTTAGGTTCCCTATAGGCCTTTAGACACATGAAACGAAGCTTTAACAAGAGGACAAGCACGAGTCCCATGGAATATATCGACAGTAATGTGGAACCCATGCACGACGCTAGTCATGATACAAAACAGACAATTGTGATGACGACAATCACTGCCAATTCAGAATTTTAAGATATACTAGACGACCCGTGACCCGTTGGATCGCCATCACGATCGTCTTTGCTTTCTAAAAAAGCAGGTGATAGGTATTTAGCTGACCATAGACCACCCGCAATTCGGCCGTCCTCTTTTTCTGCCCGTCAAGGAGCGGCCCGTTCGGTTCACTATCAACAGATTCTTTGCTTCTCTAGCGAATATTCAACACCCAAGTTGTCAGCAAAGTCAAATTATTAGGATATATGTTACGTACTTCAGTTGTATTGCCCGTGGAACCGATGAATTGACCATGTCCGTTTTTAAGGCCCAGCTCACTTTCACTTCGTATCACAGACACAATCGAATGAAAGAGCTAATACAGGGAAAGAATGCGACTGCACCCTCCCCTCCAATACCTCGAATTTCTTCCCGTACAAAAGCGAAGAAGCTGGGTCAAACAAGACAAGAATGTAACTACCCCCCCCCCCCTCCAATACCTCGAATTTCTTCCCTTATAAAAGTTAAGAAACTGTGTGCAAACAAGACACAAATAAATAAACCCGACACGAATAATTATTATTATATTGTGTGTTTTCCCGCCGTATTAGATACAAAGACTATATAACAGCGATCCAATTTTGTATGATATAGTTTAGAAGTTTAGTCGAACTCAAATAAGTTCTCTTAGAACAATCTTGGCCAGGTGCACCATGTCTGGCAGGATATAAGGCGCGAGCATCTCCAACTCCACACGGCTCGGTCGAACGAAATCGCTCAGTCGTGCAGCGCAGAGAAGAAGACGAAAAACGAAAAGAGAAGAAGACAAAAGAAAGCGAACACTCGTGCGGGGGGTCCCTTCCGTGGTCCCTCACACTGGAGCAGATAGGAGACCCATGAGATGGGTCGCTTACCACCATTCGGCGGCCCTCCTTGCGGAACAGAAGGGGAAATATAGAGAACCTACCTAACTTTACAAAACAAACCTTCACAGCAGAAGCTGCGGCCAGATGTTACATCCCCTGCGGAGAAGGCACTCGGGACCCTTGGGTGCGTGATGCCCAAACATATTGTGGCAGAGAAAAGACACAAATAAACAAGCAAGACCGGTTCACGGAGTTTTAGTATAATATAGATAGATACCTACTATTGTTATAAGTATTGGGGGCTGTGCCCTAGTCCCTCGAATTTCTTCCCTTCTAAAAGTAAAGAAACTGTGTGTAAACAAGACACAAATGCACAAACACGCAAGGTTCACAGAGTTCTAGTATAATACAGATGGTACATTAATAGCGGACTTTATGTGGGCCACTATCTGGCAGAAGCCAGTTCGCTTTAGTTAGCAAAGGGCAACACGAATGAGTACGGTATGGTACCTATACTTAGCTACGTAATATAACTATGAGAATACGCCCATATGTCAAAGCTGTCAGCTGATATTGACAGCATTGCTATCTGGGAGTCAGTTTGAGATATAACGAACATGTGACACGTCAGGCGTCGGTATTTACCCTTTATTATCCATTATAGAGGGTTGCTCCCAGTACGGAGCAAGAAACAGCACAACCGTTATTGAATGTAATAGTGCCGAGGTACAGTTATCGGGGCCTGGACGTTTCGAGCGAATGCCAGTTCGAGCGAATGCCAGTTCGAGCGAATGTCAGTTCGAGCGAATGCCAGTTCGAGCGAATGCCAGTTCGAGCGAATGCCAGTTCGAGCGAATGCCAGTTCGAGCGAATGCCAGTTCGAGCGAATGCCAGTTCGAGCGAATGCCAGTTCGAGTGAATGCCAGTTCGAGCGAATGCCAGTTCGAGCGAATGCCAGTTCGAGCGAATGCCAGTTCGAGCGAATGCCAGTTCGAGCGAATGCCAGTTCGAGCGAATGCCAGTTCGAGCGAATGCCAGTTCGAGCGAATGCAAGTTCGAGCGAATGCAAGTTCGAAATAATACCAGAGACACGGAACGTTACACACGCGTCTCTGCCAGAGGGAAATAACACAGAGCATATACGGTACCATACGGTACCATAAGTCACGACTCCCCATCGTTCAGACGCTAGGTATAAGGAAATGATAAGCATACAGAGCATACCACCGTCTCTTCTCTACAGTTACAAATCATACTATGATGATCACAATAAGTCAAAACTCAACTCTGAACTTATAGAAAACACTAAATTCACAAAGACAAAAAAAAACATGCTAATAAGAATAATATAAGTCACACACACTCACCTCTAGTCATAGAGAGCAAAATAATAGGAGCAGGCATAACTCACCACGGAAATTATACCGGGAAATCATAACATGCATACGGTAGGTACCTTACTCACACCTCTTGAGCTATAGATGACAAAATGACAAGTCACAACACAACCGTAAACTTTTAAGGAACAATTTCAAGAAAAAAACTCGGAAAACAAGTAGAGAACGCAAGTCACAGCGACCTCTAAAGATACAGATGACAAAATAACGAAAGCAATTAGTGAGAACTCACCTCTGAAGTTATTAGAGATGATGTAGTAGTCCTGCAGCACGTCGTTGTGCAGCAGACCACTCGCCATATCAGCAGACATGCTGTCGGGGTCGCGGTACAGCAGGATGCTGCGGATGTGCACCTCAGCTGTCGTGCAGACGACCCAACAATAGGATATTACACGTCACAGGCTCAACTTTAAATATGTTTAAAATAAGCCCCTATCGCTAAGGGTTAACTACGTTAAATAAGGAATAGCATTGTGTGAATTACAGAAAAAGCCCGCACTGAATTCGGAATTGCGCTGAATGTTCAACACCACTGTTTACACTGCAAAAAGTTACACAGTTAATTGGTAGCTTGACACTGCACTAACTTTTGAACAGATGTAATCGTTCAAAACAAAGAGAACTTGCACTCGCATAATAGGTAGGTACCGTAGTTCATGAACCGTCCAAGAGTATAGCTATGTACAGAATCCTTATAAATAAAAGAAGAGAAAATTAATCACAGTTCGAAATGCAGCAAGTTTAAAACAATACACACGTATACGTCATAGAGTGAAAATGCACAAAAATATCAAAATTGATCATTTAAATATGCGTTAAGATATATTAAATCCACATATTTTTAGTTCCAGTACCACATGTGGCATATTTCCTATACCGTAGGTACCGCGCATCTCAAATCACATGCGAAACTTGTCTAGAGGCGTTAATCACCCCCCCTCCCCTCTCCCCCCCCAAGTACTGATGTCACCCTTATGTTAATAGCTAATACTGTCAGGGTTGCCGAGTCGAAAGAAAAGACTCTGACTCCTGGACCCAGCCAGGGTCTGACTCCGATACCTTCTACCCCAAAAATCAACTCCTTAGCACTCCAACTCTTTTATAACATAAACCTCCTCTCATTAGAGTTGGACCGCCGTCACGTCTTGTGTCTCCACAACATCCCACTCCTACAGACTATAAGCAAGCTTAATTACGGATAAGCAAGACTTCAATCTTCAGGATGCTGCGCTATAGGTACAATAATTCTAATCAGCACTGCAGCATCCTGGCCCAATTATATTTTTGGCAACCAGCAGTTTCTGATAGACGATCGTTACGAATCACGTAGACTGCCGGGAATTTTTATTGGGAGGAGGTAAAAGAGAAAGAATTCTTCATGTTCCTCGAAATGAAAAGTAAGCCTGCCGATGTACACGCTCAAACACAATGGACCAAATTGCAGAAAAAGGTAGCAATTCACCGAATGACAGTCGCTGTATTTGGTGTAGGTAATGAATGTAACAAATCAGTAATCGTTAGCCATCTTAGTCAACTAGCCGCTCTGGCTGGTGACAGGCGTAGGGCATTATATTAAGCTGGTTTCACACTCACGACTTTCGCCGACGCTATCAGCGTAGACGGAACTCAACTAATCAGATGACGTTGTTGCAACACGGCTTCAGCTTGCGCTCAATTAAATTCCTAAAATCTTGCCGACCGCTGCCATTTTTACGCTAGCTATAGCAAGTGCTAGTGTTAGACTTTCTACCATCTCTCCCAATTTTGGGCAGGTTCAAATTCGCAAAGTCGAATTAGCCGGGTTTGTTCTGCGCGGATACCGCCGACGAAAGTCAGAACCTATAGTGTGAACCTAGCTTAAGGCGCCTTGGAATTGTGCACTGCCACCCAAATTTAAGGCAACTCGCTTGGCTTTGACTCGTCCGGCGCTTTTTTGGGGAGCTTTCGATTCGCCGTTCTGGACTGAGTTTCAGATGGTAATCATACGCAGTAGGTAATAGCATTTCAGGCGTTAATCTCAAACTTCTTCACGCGTAATCGGCTTGCGATCGCCGTCTGAAATTTGCTCCAAATGAAGTGAAAAATGGAAACTTGACGACGGAAGTTCCGGACCAGTCCATGATAAAAAGGATCGGATCAACAACGCGATGGTAGCCGAGGGCGATCCTCAAAACGGCTCGTACCAGGCGTGGCCGACAGTACAACACTGACGTAATGCCACTAAGCTTCACTAGAAATTAGCTACATTAGACCATAACCCTGCACCGGCCAATAGGCCCATTATAATTCGGCCACGCTTCCAGTAGTGTTATTGCAGAAGCCTAAGTTAGTCAAGCTGTACCCCCTCGCCCCAGCTAGGTATGCAATAGGACAACTAACCCTATAGCAGTAACGCAACACTGCACGGTTAACATAGGGTTAACCTATTAATTCATTACTGCTTGAAGTATACATGCATTTTCGTAAAAAGAGCAATACTTGTATCCTCCAATAACGTATACCAGCAGGCGCTAAAGGGTTGCCTATATAGTACAGAAAATACATGTACGTCTTTCTCGTATAAATGACTATCAATAACGTTAGCAAGTATCTATTATCAGTAGGCTATAGGTGTTGATGCTTGAGCACCTATAACACCCATTGACATCGTTACAAGTCACCGAGAGTTTCAATTCAGTTGTCAACCTCCTCTATCAGCGTATAAACATCAATATCCATAGGTAGGCCCTATATCTTTTTTTTTTAACGGAAACTCAGATTCTCTTGATCAGTCAAGGGATGGCCCCATCCACGTCAGCCAGTGGTACGTTGTTGACAAGAGTTTATAAAAAATAGTTAATAAAGTAGTTTGAGCACGGAAGTCTTGTGTAGACATTGCTGTTACAATTTGGGCATAATCTATTAGGGCATGCTGTCCATTTTGAGAAACGGTATTATTGGGGCTATTTGTACGAGAAATAAAAATCTACGTCATTGGTTAATGGAGAAACGCATTAAATAAACTTTTTGTTTCCCATAGAAATAGCTCATAGCAATATTGAGACAGCTAAGACACAATTAATTCGCTCCATACATTGCATTAAATAAATATATTGGCCTAATAGAAGAAGCTACATCCCTTAGTTTACTTAGCTTCAACCTTGATATAAACGCTATAACGACGACGCTAAGTAAGGCCAATCAAACATTGACGCTAAGTAACTAATAGCTAACCAACAAATGAAGCCATCGGTTAGGTCGAGAATCTCGTAGGTTAGGGGGCGAGGTCTGGTTCTGCTAATATTCTCAGTTAATATACGTTATTGACCGGCATCATTGGGACGTTAGCGGAACCAGACCTTGCCCAACCTAACCTATGTTTATGAGCGAAAGCTCATCGTTGGTTAGCTGTTTTAGGGCTAGCTGGGTGTGGCAAACTTCCTTGTACTAGGAGGGTGGTGGCGGTGTTGGTAGGTGGCAGATTAAAAAATTTTGGACTTTTATCTCTCAGGAAGTGTGCGTTCAAATGTAGATTCATTTTCCTTCAAAATGAGACCAAACGTGAATAAATCCGCGGTGTTTTAACAACTTTTTATTATTATAACACTTTGTTTAACCTCCGTAGCCGCAACTCAGGCGTTCCGATAGGGATGAGTGTGTAGTATTCAAATACCACATAATTAGTCGCGTGGCCAACGTGCGCTACTACGGGCAGAAAACAAGGCGCAAAGCATAGGAGACACTCGAGTGGTCAACGTCTTTCACGGCCTTCGACCCGAGAGAGATGAGAGAATCCCGCGGACTAGATACGCTGCTAACTCGATCGACAGCCCACCTCGCAGAACAGAAAAGGAAGTACAGAGAACCTACCTAACTTTTACAATAACAACCTCGTAATCAGGAACTGCGGCAAGATGCAAGATCTCCTGAGGAATAGGTTTACCCCAGGGGTCGTAAGGCCCATATATATTATGACAGGGATACGGCCAGTAAGGGTGTTTTCAACAACTTTTTAACCGTTTGAAGCTATAGTCCCGTTAGAAGTACCAATTTTAAGGTACGTCTATCACGAAGCCTGCCACTTGACAGTCAGTATTTGAATGTTCATGGGCATCTCATAGCCTATATAGAAAATATATATACATACAGATGCTCAATGATTAAGTAGGATGCTGTTAAATCAATTGAAAATGATGTGAAGAGACACTTGTAACTGCAGGCGTGGAAGTTCCACGATCGCTGAAACTAAACTTTTATCAAGAGGTAACGAAGTACTACTCTATATAACTAGTATAGGTACTTGTTACTTCCTGGGCCATGACGGTGGAGCTCAAGAGTATTTTAAAGATTTTAAGTTAACGTAGTTTGCATATTACCGCTAGTCATTCAATAATCTGGAACAAAAGGGTCTCAAAATTTGATGAGCCCACTGCAAGTTTTGAAATTTCCCTTATAGGGCGAGAGTGTCTTTTTTATGGACCCTTTCAAAATACACTCACACAGAATGAATTTTTTTTCTGCTCACCCAATTTTGAGGCTCGCATGAAATGCTACATCTTAAAAACTAATATTGCTGCTCATGTAGGCCTAATTTAAAAGTTACAGTACGTAATTTGACTGTCATGCCACGGAAAAGAAGCTACTTCGTTAAAATTCGACCAGCGACGCACAAAAACTGTACATGAGACAAGCAATATTTTAATATTTTTACCACATGATAAACTAAAAAACAGACGATCTCTAAACGTGTTGCCACATAGCTACATAAATAAGAAGGAACTTAGGCACGTACACTCAACGTAAAAAATGTAGATCTATAAATAGTTATTTATATTTTGTTGCTAGTTGAGCAGCCTGGAAAAACCTGCAGCAGTTCAAAGCGCAGGCCTTCGCCAGGCGCACTGCGCATCCAAACGCCACTGAAGAAGTACTGCAAGTTTTTACTGCCAATATGCCTGATTGGCTGCCGGCATGCAGTCAGTAACGTCATGCCCCAATACTGGCAATACGACTGCCGAAAACAAACGACTTGCCAGGTTCTAGTAAGACTGCATAATGCGGACGGGCCTCGATCGTCACAAAGAAGGCCATGATAAAAAATGAATAGAAATATTAGGAATATGAACAATCAATTCATAGCCAGGTCTACTGTTTCGTTTCGTTGTACGTACCTAATATCGGGACTGACAAGGAGAAGGTAGGTACTGCAGAAAATAAGCTTGCCAGAGTTTGAAACTACAGAATGTTGACGAAAATCTTTCTTGAAGACAATCGACACAATCAACGAATAGTAGGTATTGTTACGAGGACTATATGAAATATCGATTTAACACCCAGTCCGAAGTTTTGAGGAGAGAGTTAAATTGGAATAGGAATATCAGCATTGCCGAACTAAAACGGGATGACGTCAATTTTCATGCATCGCTTGCTAACAAATAAGAGGCTGGCGCGTGACGACATTTTGGAGAGAATTTTGTGGTGTTAAGATGGTTCAGTTCTGCGCTGGTGAGATTATTAAATTCTCTGCTGATGAATTCATAATCCAGTTAGCAGAAGAATCTGTAGATGAAAGTCGCCTCTGCAAGTATGGACTTCTACGAGTCTATACATAATCGGCCAGTCAGTTTTTCGGACTTCGCTCTCGCGACTGTTCATGAAAACCATAAATATTTCGCTTCGCAGCCAAGTCCCTAAGAAGTCACATAATACCTATTTTATGAATTTTAAGCGGGAAGTAGGCCTATAGCAACACATTGTTAAAACCGTGTTAGCCTTTTTTTCAGCCCACGCTCTATTCGCAACAGATTCAAGCTATGACTTTTTCAACTCACGCTCACCAGCCTTAGTCTCAAGTCAACCCACGCTCACCAGCCTGGCCTATGCCTCAACCCACGCTCACCAGCCTAAGCCTCAACCCACGCTCACCAGCCTAGCCCATGCCTCAACCCACGCTCACCAGCCTCAGCCTCAACCCATGAATTTCACAACCCGCACTCTCGTCCGTAACAAGAATCAATATACACCAGAGAGACTGTGTCACGCGACAGCTGCTTGTGACTCACGATCCAGTAACACACATGCACTGAACCCTTAACCCACTTATTCCTAAACGAACCCGCGATGTACCTTCATTTGTATTGATGTTCTTTGTCGAGGCTCGCATTGAGATAAAACCTAATAACCCTATATCCCAGTCTCAAATTATAAGGTTAGTATAGGCGTACGTGCAGGCACAATTAAATCCTTACGATTTTCTGATGGCTCACTTAGTAGAATACCGTACNTCTTTGTCGAGGCTCGCATTGAGATAAAACCTAATAACCCTATATCCCAGTCTCAAATTATAAGGTTAGTATAGGCGTACGTGCAGGCACAATTAAATCCTTACGATTTTCTGATGGCTCACTTAGTAGAATACCGTACGTACTGACTGCGTACAAGTCAGAACAAGGAAATGTGCTTTCAGCTACCAAAGCAGGACAGACAAATTAAGTACGTATCTCATTGGCGGGATTCGTATACGACTCCCGCCAATGAGATACTTAATTTGTCTGTACTGCTTTGGAAGCTGAAAGCACATTTCCTTGTTCTGACTTGTACGCTGTCTGTACGTACGGTATTGGCCCTGACAATAAGCTGCGTAATGGGAATAGCCGATGGCAGTGCATACGGTTACCGAACAGGGGCAAACAATGAGCCGCAATGCGGCGTAAATATATATATAGTATGT
>LQNS02278187.1:26292276-26302592 GCA_001587735.2 Parhyale hawaiensis | reverse complement strand
CCGGAGAGGGCTCCCGACTTTGACGGCATACCTGTGGGGACGACGTTTGAGTTGCACGTCCGCTGGATAAGTCAAGCGCCCGTTCAGCACTCAAGTCGCCACGATTACGCAGGGAAAGTCTGTATCCAAGATGCCCCTGGACAATACTAGAGTTGAATGTTCACCGGATAAGTTGGGCGTGCGCTGGTAAAGATGGCTCAATCGATGACGTCTCGTCCGCGAGCGGGGTACACCTGGCCGGCCGCGTGGCAAACCCGACCAACTGCTACCTGACTGACCCTCGGCGGTCCCGTGGCGGACAGAGCTGACCTGCTCGATGTCACGAGGTCCGAGGTTCGATTTCCAAGCTGGGGGGGGGAAGTCGTGCTTCTCAGGAATAGTACGTCAGTATTTCTGCTGTTCATACTCCACTAAGAGGACACTGGCTTATCTAGATATGAGGACGGTCGAAAGAAGGTAGCTCAGTTGCCAAAAACCTTCCGTCCATGACGCCATAGCTCCGACAATCGGTGGTTCACTGCAGCCGTGCACTCGTCGAGGTCCTAGAGGAGATTTATCAGCAACACAAACAAGCGCATGTGGGTTGCCTAGTTGAGGAGTGGCCAAGGCGACATCAGCTTTTTATCGCCGCTTGTGCCAACTCTTGAGTACCCTCAGGGGTACATTGTGGCGGGCCCTTTCCCTGCCACAATATATATAGGTTATATATGGGCCTTACGAACCCAGGAGCTGTCTCGAGTGCCTTCTCCGTAGGGGATGTTGCAGCTGGCCGCAGTTCCTGCGGAGAAGGTTAGTTATGTTAGGTAGGTTCTCTGCATTTCCTTTTGGGTTCCATGAGGTAGGCTGTCGATCGATATAGCCGACCTAGTCCGCGGGACACCTCTCTTCTCTCTCGGGTGGAAGGCCACGAAAGGGGCCGTCCATTCGAGTGTCTTCTTCTGTTCTTTGTACCTCGTTTCCCTGCCCGTAGTAGCGCACGTGGTCGACTCGAGACAAATAATGTGTCATTGAACACTTGGTCGTCCGTGTCGTGTTACGCCCAACGGCGGCCGCACCGAGCCTCACTGCTTGGATCACACTTTGTATGGGTGCTGTGATTAAAACATGGAGTTAACAATAATATTTCAACTTTGAGTGCACGTAGCAGGCGCCTACCAGATTTTACTCGCACGTGAGAGGAAATATTAAATTGTGTACCAACTAATTGACGTGTCGAGTAAATCTTTACTGCTCGTAAAAACGGCAAAGTTGAGGCAGCGATCACGAAAAGTTCTTTTTTTTCTTGCCACTATGGGTGGGTAGCAAGTGAACTTTTCAGCCACCTTGGTTCACATAGGAATGTTCTAAATTTTTTTAGTCAAATCGCCCAGCTGTTTTAGTCCCGCAAGTTAGTCTATAAAAAGGAAGATTTCGAGTCCTTAGGTTAGTCTATAAAAACTTGCAGCCTCGGTCAGCATAAGCAAAAAAATAAAAAACCTCAGCGGCCTCTCCCAGTTGGAAAAAAAAACTTCCACCCCCTCGTCCCTTCGGCCAGACTAGGGAGCTGGGACCCCAGCGGTGCCATGACCAGGACGTCTCCACAGACACAGCCTGGCTCCGTCAGAGAGGCACCGAAGTGGACCACAAAAGGGGGCCGAGGTCAGCCGGCTGCTGCCGCTGGGCTGCGGAAGGTCAGAGGCAGGCAAGAAGGGCAAGGTCACGGTCAGCACTGCGCTGGAGCGATGACGTCAGCAAAAGAGACGAGGCAATGGTTTCTCCTTCAACCTTACTGCTCTCGGCAGCTTAACCCTATTCGTACCCGGCTGTGTTCCATATCTACAAGGGTTTCTGTCCTATTGTATTCCTACAGGAAAAATGCTTTTCTAGCAAGATAGCACAGGTGGGGTTAACCCTATTAATACAAGACTGTGCTGCCTCGCTACGACGGCGTTTTCCTTGCAAAAAAAAAAAAACAACAGAAGGAAGCCTTGTAGCAAAGTAAAGCAAACCTGCTAAAATGGGGTTAAGCTCAAAAATAAAAGGATAAACAGTAAGGGAAGGTGGAACAGAGCTCTGGCAATAGCAGACCGAGCGCAACGAGTGAAAGTTTCGTTCAAAGCTGCCATTATTTGATCAGCTGAGTCTGCACATACCAGGGACAAGCAAGGACGATCGGCCGCGTACAGGAACGTTGGGCAGCGCCGTCTCAAGTTTTTTAGCGCCTCGTTTCGCTAAACTTTTCTTTCCGGAGGCATAGCAGTGCCCATTGTAACGTCCACATATGTGTACAGCAGGCACTTAGGTGTTGGAAGCTTAAATATGTGATCAAAATAATGCTCGGCTTATCTTAATTCCATTGGATTGCGGTGATCTATTGGCCGCGGGTCTATATACTCTTTAAGACTAGAAAAAAGCAGAAAGCAAAAAGCACCAAGAGTATCATACCCTAAAGTCCGGAGGTACAGGCAATAAGGGCTTTCCTCAGGGACCAACTCCCTTTAAAAGATAGACCGGTCAAGTGAGGCCACTGTTTATTATAGTCGGGCCACTTTATCAAGGCAGTTCGGTCGTGGTCAAATGCCTCTATGGCGTTGACATTTCTATGGGTATTTCTGAGATTTTCTTCGGCCCATACCAGGAACAAGCAAAAACGATTAGCCCCGCCCACTACCTGTGAATAGAGAAATCTCAGAAATACCCATAGAATTAGCACTGCTATAGAGGAATTTGATCACCACCACTGAACTGCCTTGATAAAATGGTCAGACTATAGTCACTAGCCTACTTAGTCAAATATCTATTCTTAGCACAATGACAACGCCCAGAGGCAACAGGTGTAATGCTGAGTCACTGATTTAGAACCGATAATCGATACGTAATTTCATTTTTACAACGAACGGTAATCTTAATCCAGTAGGTATGTACCTACGGTAATTGCGTTACTACTGACGGTGACCTAATCCTATAACTATATGACCCGTCTTGTGCCCGTGAGGGGTTTATGGGTTTAATGAAGTGCAGTAGAGCACGATCATAGCAGGCGAGCGTCATTGCGTGACCCTAGTCAACTAACAGTGACTTGCCCTCTAATCTGGGCAGAGGCAAACTAACTGCGCAGGATACGGTACTAGAACACGACCGTACACGCCCACCAGCCACTGGCATTGCTTGCCCAGTTCAAAACTCATCATTTCGTAAGTCATGAAGAGGAACACACATCCGACAATACGGCAATGCCACGTTAGTTACAAAACTCATAACACACCCGTCATATTACGAGATATAAATACATAATTTCAAATTTATATGTTTGTACTGTAGGTCATGCTGTATGTACCGCCATACCTATTGGATGATATTGTATGTAATAGTATTTAAGCAATCAGGTGAAATAGTATGAAGCCATGTAGATCTTTCCTCGGGAAGCAATTACTGCATTTTCCATTTACCTTACTCTAAGTGAACAAGCAGTAATGTTAATATTAGTAGAAACAATTATATCTTATTTTGCTTCTCGCGCGAGGGTGATTGTTAGGTGGCTCTATTGCGGAGCCAGTCCAGTTAACTCGTTTGGTAGGTATGTGTTGGCACTGAGCCATGCAGATTAGGTTGTGAATATATAGCTGTAATATTTCTAACAAATGTAAGCTGTAATATAATAATCCAAGAACACCTCCCGCCTGTGGAGAAATACATGCTAAATAAATCAATTTTCATTGTTCACAGAGCATGGAACGCTTGCATGGATGAGCGACCACGCTCTGTAAGAATTGAGTTCAGCTGTTCGGTTCACTCATTCCAGCTGGAGAAAATCAACTATGTTTGTAGGTACAGCTATAGGCTATGTCGGATATCGTTAACGCCAACAGCGATGATGAACCAAGTAGGTACCGAAGACAGTGACAGAAACGACGTTAGAGCCGTTTCAACGAGACTAATCACGGAAACACAAACACCGTAGAACAGCACAACGTCAGACGACAACACTATGACATGCACTGACCCTCAGCTCTGAACAAACATCGCCTCTCGAAACGCCAGCTGCGGACACGCACCGCCCAGTCACCCACATAGCAGCGCTTTCGCCTCACTCAATCTTAGCCTAAGTGGACTACCTACCAAGATCGTATAGGCGCCTTTTTCTTGCGTACTACTGCCCGCAAATGTTACTACTGTACAGAACTTGCCAATGGCGACCCTTGAAAAACGTTGGCCCAGGTATTTCAGTTTCATTTATTTGCTCGCACATGATGTGACTGAAAATGATCGCATCGCATCCAGGATACACGAGGTGACACGGTAATTCACGTACGAGAGCCACAATAGCTGCCTGTGCTCACAAAATCCTAACTTCGGTACGCTTAGGGTTCCCAAAACAACTTGAAAGCAAAAGGAAACAAATTTTAGCCGTCGTGTAGAGCGAAAAACATACTCGTACCATAAGTAACTCTCAGTAAAGTCAATGTATTGGTAGAATATATTTCACTTACGAGCATGATAGTTTCAGTAACGGAAGCATGATGGAATGGAGACAAAAAGGATAAAGATACCTAGCAGCTCTCCTTCGCGCGGGTCACCAGAAGGTGGACATCGCTAGGTTGCAAAATGTCAGTTTATCAACGGTGAACCGGATCGAAAACCGCCTTAAGAATAATGAAAGCCTCAAAGATCGACCACGTTCAGGCAGACCACAAGTCATTCAAAGGAAGAATGTTCGAAGAGTCTTTGAAAATGATCCGAAACTCAAAATGACTGAATTTGCGAAGAAGATTTCTGTGTCAACCGTGTCAAAAGCTGCAAAGAGTGAAGGCGGAAAGAGCTAAAAGAGTCAGAAAATACCGCTGCTAACTGCTGACATGGTTAACAAGCGCCAAGAGCGATGTTCCCGCCTTCTCAGATGAGAAGACCTTCACCGTTGATCCTGTCTTCAACAAACAGAACGATCAAGTTGTGAGCTTTGGCCAAGACATCTCTGATGGTCGTTATGTCTCCACAACAAAGCATCCGGCTCCTGTGATTATGCTTGGCGTTGCGGTCTCCAATGGAGGGAAGATGCCTCCAGTGTGGTTCAAGGGCGGTTACAGGTTGACAGGGGCTGAACACAGGGATATCATGGCCACAGAAGTTCTTCCTTGGATCAGAAAAATCGTCAAAGATGGAGATTACGTGCTTCAGCAAGATAGTGCACTAGCGCACACGTCGAAAACCGTCCAAAACTGGATGAGTCAAAACATGACTTTCTGGCCCAAAGACTTCTAGCCCCCATAGTCGCCTGATCTCAATCCTCTGGACTACAGCGTGTGGCCGCATATTGAGAGTAAAGCATGCAAAGATCGCCGCAACATTGAGGCGCTGAAAGCCTCTGTGAACCGCACTTGGGCCCAGATAAGGAAGGACTACGTCCGTAATGTAAGTACTTCCGACCACGATTAGGGCGTGTCATTGCTGCCAACGGAGGTCCCATTGAATAGCAATGTTGTTCAGATCATAATAAACTAATGCATTTCAAATCTTGTTTTATTTCATTATAAACAAAGCTTTTACGAATTTCAGATGGCAAATAATTAAAACAGGTCAGGACTTTTGCAAAGCCCGGTACTTCTTGAAATACGACGTCCCACCAATGTAGGCCCGGGCGCCCCCGCGGTTCTGACGCGACCCATCGCAAAATCTACAGCCGTGGGCTCCGAGCTGTTAGGCTTATTCGTTTATTAGAAATACGTTCTTTCAGCGTAAAGATTTGACAAGCTTCTTAGTGTAACATCTTCAATTGATCACAAACCACGATTATTCTTGCCTTAACGATGGGAAATAATTCACACAAAATAATAAGAATTTTAACTAACTGGTAACTCCTTCTGCTTTGGTACCTACTGTTTGGAAGCACCCTCTGCTCCCATGTGGGGATAAAAGTGGCACTGGGGTAACGCTGCAGTTTCCCCGTCAGCCTGACCGTTACTTCAAAGTTAATCCTGAGCAAAATCAACATGAATTCATACAATATTCCGAAATATTCTGATAAATAGAGTTATGAGAAAAGATAAGCACTATTTTGTGCATTTGTTAAATCGACGCTACGAGTAATGATAAACAGTATTTTGGGCAATTTGATAAAAAGACGTTATGAGGGAGAGATGTTAGGGGTGCGGGAAAATAGGTCAACGCCGCGCTTATGACACCTGCATAAAGAAAAATCTCAGAAATATCCATAAAATTGGTAACGCTGTAGATGAATTTGACAATGACCGAACTGCTTTCATAAAATGGTCAGATTATAGGCAATAAATACCAATAGGTAAGCGGGCCTAGTAACGGTAGTAGAAAAAAAAAACACTAGGCTAGACTACGCTCGGAAACGTGGCAAATAGTGAAACAGCAGCAGATTCAGGTTAAAAGCAACCTGTCATCAGCACTGGAAAACAGAGATGAGCTTTAAAGCAAAATTAACACTGCAAAGGCGCAGGCTGGCCTTCTGGAAATTTTTACTTTTAGACCTATCCAAAACTATGCATACGAACGAAACGCTGTTTATTCTTATTATCATCATTATTTTCATTCGTTTTACCACCGACTGTGCTAGAGGTTAAAAGAAAAACCTGGAAGAACCTCGTTATTTTTGCCCGCCCGTGACGAGCACGAGAGGTGCAGGTGCACCGCAAGGTGCGGGCACTCCAAGCTGATCAAACAGCGAGTGGATGACATGCCAGCGGATGTGGGCACAGGCATGTCTGCACCACAGCCTATTACGCTCATCGTCTGGTGACATCAGGGACCTCTGCGGAAGTGCCGGAGATGGGCGAAATATACGTAAGTGCGGCAGAGGCAGTCAGCGATAGGTGAAGCTGTTCCAACTACGAAGAATCTTTGGTGTCTGTTGCACGTTAGATAGAATATTCTGAGAGGGGAGTGCCGGGGCAAACGAGAAGGTCGAAATCGAAGCACGGCAGCAGTAGTGCTGTTTCAATAGAACGAACATCTACCGTAGTAAGCCTATCTACAATATATTCAGGCCTCATATACTCACTGACTCATGGCCCACATTCTTTAATGGTGCCCCAAGGAAAAGAAACATCTAAATTAACATACGGCAGTGACTCCTCAATGTCCAAGCCTTTATATAGTGAAACCTGTGGGTCTCTGAAACTACCATTACGTACACCTCGCTGCAAGGTAAGCATAAGCGCGGCTGTATTGTAAACAATGTAGGTATCTGCCGTGGATCTGTGTGCCCGCACTGTCTGTCCAGGGTTCAGTTCGCCTCTGACTGTTGTGATGGGATGTAGTGCGGCCTGTCGGTGCATGTCTTGGCAGGACCGAACAGGTGCGGGCGTTCGAGCGAGTCAGCCGCTTGATGCTCATATTCCAGTACAACTCGAGACAGTCGAGCACCGCATTAATGTGGACTTTCTCTGCTCTGATTTCAAGGCACCCACATAAAAATTGTTCTAGATAAACAAATTAAGCGATTTCTTCCTTATTGGTTGAAACTGCTCCATCAGCACGCCGGGTCGCAAGTCGCGTCCGGAACAGAAAACGTGTAAAAACGGCGGACATATTCGGTACGGTAGTCGTACCCGTATCTTTAATATCCTGTGAACATCGACTGTCCAGTAATATTCAGCTAAAGGTCAGCTGTAAGTCTTTTTCCAGCGTTAGCATTAATGGTGAATGCCTCAGGGTTCTGCGCCTCAACTTGTTCCGCACTGCATCCATACAAGAATTTATATAATTCATTATTTAACAGTACGGAGCGAAGCCAGCAGCAATGACCTTTGCAGCGATACTGGTTATTGAAATACCGAAGTTAGTGTCACACTCACAAGTATGGAAGCTTTCTGTTGATTAGTACGAATCAGTGTAAAAAGATACCGTATATACCTAATCTTATACCTAAATTATATATTTGGGCAGTAAGAAATTAAGTGCGTGCTTCACTAACTGACAGTATCAAAACTCGCGTCGATACTGAGAGATAAGATACCTACTGTGCAGCACGCACCACCACAACTAGCAAAGCCGGGGCCAACGAAAATTGAATATCGAACCTCTTACAAGTTAGAACAGGCGCCGATGTTCGAAGTACGAGTTGGGACAATAATTAAAGCACAGAAGAGCCTGGTAAATGCAGGGATACATTTTTTTTTTCGCCTTCTAATTTGGTCCCTAGTCAAATTCGGAATTCAGCTCGACGTATCTAGGTAGGGCTTGACTTGTCAAGAACTTCGGGAAGGAGCGTTAGTTTCACCACTTTTAATCGTACGGTACTGCGTAAGAAGCAACCCAATTAAGCTTGAAACGAAAAAAAGAAAACTTATATCCCGTGCCTCGTGCCGTACACCACAGAGTAGGTACGGCTAGGATGACTTCACTTGTGGTTAATATATTTACACTGAATTTTCCAACGCCCTGTATAAGAAGTCAATAAAAACTGAGGACCCATGCAGTGCATAGCAGCGTTCTCACACTTGATGAACGCGCAAGGGCACAGCAAGTCGGGAGAGAAGAAGAACAGTAAAAACTCCTTTAAAAACCATCCTCTTGATTATTTATGAATTGTGCAACAAACTACCAATAAAGGAGGTTAAACATAAATATTAAGTCCAAAAGAAACATATCTCAACGGTCAACAAAGACTAAGGTAGGTAACATATGAGGTCACCCTGCATGCAGAACATTCAGCACAAAAGCAACCGAGACAGACAACGTGTGGTTACCGCAGGTGTGCAGACGATAGGTAGGCACACGGCTGGTCGTGGGTCGCCTCGTGCAGTTCTGTGCACTACAGTGGTAGCCTACCGGTAATGTACGTACATGGCTGTGTATGCGTACACTACAGACGCTGCTTAACAGCTGGTGGTAAGGCTTCGCACAACAGCTGCTCTGTGTTTGGCTATCGAATAACGAGCCCTTCTCCGGAATGTCATTACAGTTCCACACGTTTATACTTGACTCGTCACATTCACCACGAAACATCGGTTTTTGCAATAAAATTAGCCTATTTCAAATGAGACTAAAAGCTCTTTCGATTTGGCACCAAATTAAACCATAGAGGCTTAACTTGTTCGAAACTTGGCGCAAGTGTGCTGGCTTCGACCCACTTGATTGAGTTTCAGGCGTTGACCCTCAATCGGTTTGGTACCTTTGAAATTTGCAGAAACTCAATTTTACTCCATAAATGGAGCTTTCAACAGGCTAAACGTAATCAAGCTGGTTCTCATATTTGCAAAACGATTCAAAGCGACAAAGCCAAAGCTTAAATTCAAAATTTCGAACAAATCAAAACTCTAAGGCTTACATTTGGTGTTTAATCAAGCATGCCCTAACTCGGCTTTTAAAAGAGTAGAAAGATAAAGAGCAGCATAAGATACTGAAAGATGGGGCTAGTTCTCGAAGCGAGCTGCGCTTTCAAACGGCACTTCTGAGCTTCCTTGGTGACGTCATCACTGCCCCTCTGAACCGGCTGACCATTGGCCAATGAGGCACGGCCACAGGTGTAGCAACGTGACCCATAGATGCATAGATGAACCAATCGAGGACACGCCGTCCGTTCGTGGGGCGGGACTGGTGGCTAAGAGCAAAAATATGGCCTTCCTCAGTTGACGTCACTACGCTAGCAAGGCACGTATTGTTACAGAGGTAATGACGTCACCAAGGAATGTAACTAGAGGGCATTTTCGCGAGGGGCGAAACAAACACCGAAACGGAACTGCTGGCACTCCTCGGTTGACGCCACTGCACCCCTAAGCCTATACTTTGCTACCAGTTACCGATAGCTTGGCATCGATGGCTATGGGTACAAAGGTGAGACCAGCAGCGGCGTGGTGGCGCAACCCACGCGCTGCAACAGACTTCGTGTTTCCATGAGAAAGGAAACAAACCCTGTAAGTGAACTTACAGAGAGAAATAAACCCTGTACAAGGTAACATAGCGAGAGGAGGACAAAAGACAGGAAAAGTTAATCGAGTGGCACGAGTTATCTGATAAGATAAATTCTAACGCACATGAGATACCGATGGTGTCCAGCGACAGCGCCACGCGTGAGACAGCCAATACCTGCGTAAGCAGTTTTATTGTGCTGAAGATAGTAGGCCTAAATAGTTCCTACTAATATCGCAGCACCATCAGAGATGCAAAAGATAGCACTCGAGACATTGCACGGGCCATGGCGCGAAATGCCGCACGGGCCGTAGCGCGAGATGCCGCACGGGCCGTGGCACGATATGAGGCAGGAGACGAGGCAGGAGACGAGGCAGGAGACGAGGCAGGAGACGAGGTAGGAGACGAGGCACGAGACGAGGCACGAGATGAGGCACGAGATGAGACACGAGATGAGGCAC
>LQNS02278187.1:26274015-26288598 GCA_001587735.2 Parhyale hawaiensis | reverse complement strand
ACACGGTATGGGACACGGTATGGGACACGGTATGGGACACGGTATGGGACACGGTATGGGACACGGTATGGGACACGGTATGGGACACGGTATGGGACACGGTATGGGACACGGTATGGGACACGGGATGGGACACGGTATGGGACACGGGATGGGACACGGGATGGGACACGGGATGGGACACGGGATGGGACACGGGATGGGACACGGGATGGGACACGGGATGGGACACGGGACGGGGCACGGGACGGGGCACGGGACGGGGCACGGGACGGGGCACGGGACGGGGCACGGGATGGGACACGGGACGGGGCACGGGATGGGACACGGATGCGGCACGAGACATGGCACGCAAGCAACAATATTAGAGCAAGGGGCTCGGTCGCGTGGCTCGTCAAACTTGATTTGAGCCAAGCCCACTCGCTTTGACTGATCCGGACCGCATACCGGAACTTTAAGAATTCACATAAACTTTTATAATTGAATCGTGTTGGTGTTAGAAACAACCCAATTATATATCAAAGAGTTGACTGAAAACTTCATTTTGCAGAGGAAGACTTAGTTCTTGGAAGTCAATGAATTAAGGGTCAGCGCCTGAAACTTGAATCAGCAGGTGGAAGCCAGCGCACCTGTCAGACGTTTCGGACAAGTCAAGCCTGAACGTCAACTTTGCCGACCAATCACATGCGCCCTAGGCTAAATCGTACAAACCGCATAAGTTCCAGCGTACTTCTGCATTTCCTACAGTTTGTTTTACTGAGGGCAGCTTGTGAAACTGGATGTTTTTGTAAACGAATTTTAAAATAATTATTATGTGTAGCGACAGTACTGGGTAGGTAATGTACTACAGAAATACTAGGCTACTTTTTGAGGGAAGGTTCCGGCTTCACCTACTTCCGGTTTCCCAGGCCCCGCCCACTTCCGGTTTGCGCCCCCCCCCCAGACCCCCGCTACACCGGCAGTCAGTGATGGGCAGTATTTAAATACAATTGTATTTAAATACGTATTTAAATGCATTTTGTTATTTGAAAATGTATNTTGGCCGTTATAAACCGAAAGCTCACGCACGAGGGGAGCCGCGAGGGTAGGTTACCCTCAAAAAGTAGTACTTCGCTACTTTACCGACTACTAGCGACCCTTCACTAAAGACTTCATCTTGCCTTTACCGCACGTCTCACACTATATAGGTGTACATATATCATCTATGATATACCAATCAATAAAGGGTTAATGCATCGCAATAATTTCCTCCATCCGAGTTTGGCGAAATGACATGCTTGTAGGTATTACGGCTAGTCCTGTTTATATTTACCTTTTAATACCTACAGATAATTCCGGGTAGCCATTGGGGCAGTGCATTCAGAAGTTATGCCGTATTCAATATATTGCGATGCAGAAGCAGCAGTACAAGAACACCGTGGTGCAGTCTATATCGATCCCCCCAGCGGCCAGCTCGCACCGGTTCACCTCTTCCGGGAGCGGCGAGGTCAGGTCACGTGGCTCCCGGGAGAATCCTTACCTACGTCTAACGGGTCTGTGACGCCTCCTCCGGCAGACCGCACCTCTTCTTCATTGCTGTCGTCATCGTTAGTGACAATTCAACCCCTCCCCCAACATGTCGATGCATCAGTCTACAGGCTACAACTCTGCTTTGAGGATGCACGAGGTCAGGTCACGTTTCTACCCAGCACAAACTTCGCATCTTACGGACCAAAACGCATCAATTTAAAGAGCAGGCGCCAAATCTCACTGAAGGTGACGGCACGCTAGCAACTGCAGGCTAACGTTTCGACGCAACGCAACATTAAGTGGGAATGAGATGCGAAATCGGGTCAAGGGGCCCGTTAAGACAATACCTACTAGGCGCTGACACGGTTAAAGAGCCTCCTTCAAGCAAGGATGAATCACACCTCGTTGAAGTTGAGAATCCACGAAGGTATTGTAAACATTTCACAGTGTTCGGCCATAGCAAAGGTTCCGAACCACAGGGTCGCAAAACCTTAACCACGGTATATTGCCGTAAATTGTGTAAATTGTTTAGTAAATCTGTTAGGATATTTCTGAATCTCCCATTCACAGCTTTCGAAATGTAACAAACTACTGTAGTACGGAATCGCCCGAGATTTTAGCGTCTGGAAACAAGTCCATGCCCGTAGCTATCCTGACGTCCGATCACGGACCTCCACGCTAAGAATCAACAAGACTCCAGGGAGCGTGGCTAACAAAGGCTCGGAGATCACTGACACTTCGACGCATTTGACCCTTTTGAAGCATTCTCACTAAAGGCGAGTTCACACGTAATTCATATCAGCGCGTTCAATCATCAACTAGTCCGAATGTATTTCTATAACCTAGAAATACCAACAAAGCGCACTGTATTCTGAGTTTTATTTCACTCCAAATTTGCAGAAATATCCTCAATTAACATGCCTAATGACACTAGCAGGGGAACAGATTTGAATACCTATTAACATTTCAATAAGTTTTTATGCCGTAAACAAAGTTGTGCTCACAACGACGCTACAAGACATTCGGACGAGTAGATAAGTGCACGCGCTGAGATGAATGTGTGAATGCGCCGTTAGCTGAACAAAAGGTAGTCCTCGTCAGCAACGCTGTCTTACCTGTCGGTAATGTACCGGTACCCTGCTGACTGCTAAATGTAGGTACGTCAGCAGACCCGCCGGTCTTACCTACGGTAGCTACTACCTATACGAACTTCACGACAGGGGCGCCATACTGACCTTACGAAAAGTCCGGACACCCTTCGGTATAGAGGTGCTTACAAAGCTACAATGGCGTTGAATTTTTTCAGAAAAGTCATCATACTGAACAATTGACACCCCTAGCCACGAACAAAGGCTGGCCTATAACTCATATGATTACAGAATTTCAATTCAGCTAAAGGAAGGGTTAAATGTCGAAGATCACTATGAAAATCATTGGAAAATCCTAAACATATCGCCCTCCTTCAAAATCAGAACAATGGCTTTCCTCGCATTTGGACAAGATTTGCCTCTTAAACTACCTGGGTATCTACCGCAAGACGATCTACGGTATCGATAATCAAGTTGAGAACTGTTGGGAGATTCGTAAACATCAGCAAGTCCCCCAACAGGAACAATGACTTGCCTCCTCAGGCTGACGCAAGACACTTCGGCACGCACGTCCGGGCTGAGTCATGGAATTACGGAAGATGTGCAGAGGCGTGGAAACACAGCAGGGGATCCCAATTACCCCCAACCAGGCGATGCAACTCTCCGGTCACTTTGCAAGAAGAGACAACTCGAGAACAAATTAGCGTGCCGCTGCGTGCTTAGGTAACCAATGGCAGAACTCCTGGGTAGCAACTCGCGCATAAATAACTTGGGATGGACAAAATTAACATAGGCTACTCTCAACACATGCGCATCAATTCTTGATGCATGAGACAAACAGCCAGTCGACTGAATGGCTTTTAAAGACGACAATCATTTATTTCCAGTAGCGCCACGTCACACGGGCACGTGCGAGCTTATATGAACAACATTACCATGCGTACTAATTTTCGTCACTATTGATGCACTTTTTAAGCGTAATTTTCCGGTATTAGGTATGGACAAAGAAATACTCTACATAAGTAGCTATAGGGACAAGACATATAAATAACGGTGTGAAACAAGAAGAGTTCGGTCCAATACCCTAATTAGTTAAACGGGAAGTAAAAATAGAGTAAAAAAGACAATCAGGCCCTCAATGGTATTCCCGGCTGCAAACAAGCATATCCTGTGCTTAAGAAACACTACGACGGGTTCACATGGCAGTCGTTTGGTCATCATACGCACGTCTCATGATCAAGAAGCGTTGCTGTGTCCGTCTAAACAGCAGTGAATTGCTCGGCTTTCCGAATTCTAATTTATCCCAAATTCAAAGATATTCGAAAATTTATTAGTGCCTGTTGCTAATCCAACCAACGTGACGGATATATATTTTCGTAAATTTTTTTTGTATACACACTTGCCGAAAGAAAAACTCGCTCAGTGAACCCCGTAATCCGCAACACTAGAGGAAATAAAGAGTAGGAGCAGAGGACAACCATGCCAGGTATCCCATCATATCCCACATACAGAACACGGAACCCGCCCACTGGCACTTGACTGAGTCATCGTATGTAGCTAGAACAGTAATGTAGAAAAAGAAGAGAAAGAAAAGATGTTACAATCGAGCCGAAGTTTCCTTTTACTTTTAGCAGTTCTTTTATTACATCGTCGAGTTTGATGTGTGGCACAGTGGGCCAGTGCCACCTTGCATGCCATTTACGTCTGCAATGGAAAGTGCTGCTGGAGAAGGGCTTCGTTTGGCCATGACAGCGAAAGTGAACTAGGTACCAAAAAAAAGTTGTGATAACCATCGTGCAGAAATCCCAGAGCATGATACGCGCAAGGTAGAGAGGATGAAAGAAGTGCGTTCAGAAGTCAGCTGTTATATTGTGTTCACCGTTCACTGAGTACCGTACTATGAGTACGGCCCAACACTCGTACCATGACGGTGTCGATTGCATGATATATTCTATACATGAAACCCCATCACACAGATTCACTGCAAGTACATCTTACATCACTGTCTCACAATATTGCTCTTGTTTAGAGCATAAACACATTGCATAGTGACAGCGAGAAGTGACTCTCAAAGCAAGAGAACGCCGTTTCACATCACCACACACTCCCAAGTCCAGATCGACACTGGCTGGTGAGGAGTATAGAGGCCTGTTGCATTCAGATTGCCTCAGAGTTGCTCGGTGTTATGAGGCGTTACTCACTCGGTGTTACGCTATTATGGAGGTGAATGAGACACGACTTCTCAAAGCGTAACCCCGCAGCAACCAAAACAAAAACAAACCCAATGTAAACACAGACGTTTATTCGTAATTATTGCTAATGTTGATGAAATAGCCTCTAAAAATTTCGTGATAGGTCCCTGCAGATCTTTTTAGTATAAGAAATTGATGAATTACACCAATTGAAGGCTTTTCTCCATAAGCTCAATAAACCGACTTCGTGAGAACTCAAAACGTAAACAAACCAACAAGCGCAATCGAAATATTCAAACACTCAGCTAAATAAATAAATATTTTGTTTTATTTGCGACGAATATAACCTAGTAACAAAATAATAGCACATGTTGTAAATATATAGGAAAAATACGTCTTCACTGGTCACAAAACATAATACGCATATATATTCGATTCATACGTGGCGAGACTTTGCATCAACACTGTAACTCCGCTCGCTACCCACCTATTTTGCAGGGTAAAGAGTTTGCGTAACACTGGGTAACCCTGACGTGTCTCATTGACGGTAAACAGCTCAATGCGACACGGATTTTGGAGACGGAGTTACCACAGACTAATGAAAACACAGACGGGCAGTTTCTAAGCGCAGTTCAGCTCTTCCTGGAGCTGTTGTTACGTCATAGTTAAGCCATCAGCGTTGTGCCTTGAANTTCTACCATAAGAAATTGATGAATTACACCAATTGAAGGCTTTTCTCCATAAGCTCAATAAACCGACTTCGTGAGAGCTCAAAACGTAAACAAACCAACAAGCGCAATCGAAATATTTAAACACTCAGCTAAATAAATAAATATTTAGTTTTATTTGCGACATATATAACCTAGTGACAAAATATTAAAACATGTTGTAAATATATAGGAAAAATACGTCTTCAACTGGTCACAAAACATAATAATGCGCATATTTATTCGATGCATATGTGGCGAGACTTGGCATAAACACTGTGTAACCCACCTATTTTGCAGGGTAACGAGTTTGCGTAACACCGGGTAACCCTGACGTGTCTCATTGACGGTAAACAGCTCAATGCGACACGGATTTTGGAGACGGAGTTAAACTCGAGGTCACACTGCGTAACCCGGGGTTACCCAGCGCGCTGAATGCGACAGGCCTCTGAGGACGAGGTCGCTGGTCGAATGATTCACGCTCAATTGTTACGATCCGGCAGACTGCAGCAGCCTCATGTGCCGCAGAGGTTGCACGTGTTGCAATTTGCAACATGCAACCAGGACAAGGATATACTTTGAAATTAAGATTGGGTTTATAAACGACGATAACGAGATAGGCAATAAGAAACATTTCTAACGATGAAATTGAGAAAAATGAAGCATCACAGTGATGGATGTAAAGCAACACGACGCGATTGCGTGAGAAATCCTAAATTTATGGAAAATACATCAAGAATTTTCTTAACTGCGTGGGAGACATTCAAGTGTAATACCACCAGGTCACTTTGCATTTCACAGAATCAGGCGATGAATCCTCAGTATATTACAAACATAATAAATAGTGTGTGTTTAGCATTACTTTCAGTTGATGTGCGCATGAACTTCATGCAATGTTTCGTAACAAAATGGGTCTAATTTTCATTGCGGTAAAAATAGAATACAACCATTTCTGGGAAGATAATCTTCTTAGATGTGGCAAAGAAATCGTAGTTTCATGGGACTCACCTGCGGACGGAGCGGTAGAGGTGGATGCCGTAGCGCTGCTGGTACTAGGGTCGCGCTCATCTGGGAAAGTCCCATATTCTGGAAAGTCAATTTACATCATAAGCCTCAGATATGGAAGGGAAACTATTCGTATAATATTACAGAATTTTAAGGCAGGTACACACGATGGTAAAATGAATGAGTTTCCTCAACTAATCACCCTTATGTTCAGTTGAACATTCGTAACCACATCTGCACCCCTACCCTAAGGTACAGTCCTAAATTGTTGGAAGTTAACTAAGACTTCTCAGCCAGCGCAACTAGTGTAGCTGTTGACCTCTCTTGAAAGTCGGAGAGAAGTGGACCTCTGAGGAGTTTGTGCTGCTGAAACGGACACAGCAACGCATGCGGACGCGGAAGTGAGGAAACTCTTTCATCAGAGTATTGTGTGAACTCGCTTCAAGCGCCCTTTTTCGCTACAGCGGCGATCAATGAGGAGAAGAAAGACGTGACACGTAACATGGCTATAGACACACTGGATCACCTGTACAATTGTCACCCCAGAAGTGTTTGGGGTGACAAAAGTGCAGGTGGGAAAAACTGGGGTGACAGTTATGGAAAGACTGGGGTGACAGTTGTACAGGTGGAAAGACTGGGGTGACAGTTGTACAAAGGATCATATCAAACTACTAAGTAACCTAACATAGCCTAACCTAACCTTATCTAACCTAATCATAACCTAACCCAACCTTACCTATCTTAACTTACCTAACCTAACAAAAACTAACCTAGCCCCGCGTAACTTATACATCTTAACCTAACCAAACATTTTATTTAACCTTACCTAACCTATCCTTATAGAATGGGATGACAACTGCACAGATGAATACAATAGGGTGAGAGTTGTACAGGTCGGATTTTAGGGTGACAACCAACCGTACAGGTGGGATTTTAGGGTGACAACCAACCGTACAGGTGGAATTTTAGGGTGACAACCAACCGTACAGGTAAAATTTTAGGGTGACAACCAACCGTACAGGTGGGATTTTAGGGTGACAACCAACCGTACAGGTGGGATTTTAGGGTGACAACCAACCGTACAGGTGGAATTTTAGGGTGACAACCAACCGTACAGGTAGAATTTTAGGGTGACAACCAACCGTACAGGTAGAATTTTTAGGGTGACAACCAACCGTACAGGTGGGATTTTAGGGTGACAATTGCACAGGAGATCCTAAAAGTCGAACCCATGCACGAGGGTGCTCACACACTCCTTCACCGCACACGGAAAGAGTGAGCCGAGAAAAACGAGAAAGAATAGAACAATGTGTCATTAGTAGGAATATGAAAATGGAAGGAAGTCGAGTGTGCACGAAAGAAATACGTCCAGAAAGCCTACCTCTGACTAAGGTTAGCACGACTCGAAATAAAGGAAAATAATGTTGCCGCCATCTACTGTGATGTGTACGATTATTATTTTTTATCTTTTGTCCTTTCTCATGCAGACACTAAGCCTTACGCGGTGACACAAGCTAGTCAAAAGAACGAGTTTCCTCATCGCATCAGAATGCATTGTTGTGTTCATTTTAATAGCAGAATAGTGCAAAGAATTTAGTTTATAATGCCCTCCGAATTAGAAAAAGCGGCTGAAACTTATATAACGACACTTGCAAAGCAAGCTAATCATGACGGCTTAGGTCGTGTTTACACGTCCGAAAAATTTGTAGCGTCGCTGTCAGCATTACTTTGTGTACACCACAAAAGTTACTAAAATGTTTTCCGTCAAATCTATTTCCTCGTCAGGTGTCACTGTGCAAGTTACGGATCTCGCTAAATTTAGAGCGAAACAAAAACTCCGGAAACGGTGAACTTTTCTACTTTTGCTAGGGCACTGCAACAGAATCGGACGAGTGGATGAGGGAACGCGTGCGTTGATATGAGTAACATGGTAATTCGGCCTAATATATTGTACACCTTTTGGATAAATAATAATAATAATAATAGCATATTATATTACAGCTTACATTAAAAATTATGAGTACATTAATTTGTTGGAAATATAACAGTTATATATTCACAACCTAATCTACATGGCTGTGTTTACGGGCGCTGACAAAACATTCCGACGATTAGCTAAGGAAGCTCGTTGTTTTGACTAGCGTGCGTTACTCGCTCTAGAAAGTGTCAGCAACTTCAAGAATGCATTATTAATTATTATTCAATATATAAGTGAGCTGACGCCTCCGTAAGTGCTCTGATAGAGAGGAAAAGCAAGAGACGCATAGTATCGTCCGATTCGCCCGTCTCAATAGTATTCGCTCAAGAGCGCCGCGTACGTGAGAAACCATATGACACATTGTGTGCGCGCACTGCATGTCGACGTATTCCACAGTTCATTTACAGAAGATAGTTGTGTCAAATTTGAATGAATACGCATCGCTCCTAAATTTTCAGGTTTGTGACGTCAAAATTACGTCACGCCACTGTGGAAATATCAAGATCCCTCGCTGCAGCAGTGGCGTGACGCAATTGTGACGTCAGAAACCTGAAAATTTAGGGGCGTAGCGCATACACTCTAATTTTTCACAACTATCTTTTGTCAATGAACTGTGACGCACTTGTTCCTTTTTTTTTTCTACGCCTCATCCAGTTCACTCTCCTCAGGGGGCATGAGAAGGCCATAGGGTTACGTTAATTAGGTTCGCTCAGGAAGCAAACAGTGTAACGGGAGGACTCAATGATACTGAAATATAACTTAGCGGTGACCGCATGTAGCCGAATTACGTCATAGCGACAAGTTGAAGTGTTTGAGGTTCCGACCTCAGGCCTTTGTAAGTTCGGCTCTTAATCCTGATAAAAAAAAAATATGTGTTATAAGCTTGGCGCAAGAGAAACCATAGGAACAGTAATTACTCAAACTTTCTGTAGCTCCTTGGTGACAACTATTTTGCCGTGTTTTGTGTTCAAGGGCAGCTCAAGTAGCTGGCCAGTCAGGAGCGAGAGATTGAATGCATTAGTGGAAAAGTACGGTGATATGTTTAACTAGAACTCCTCGTAGCGTAAGACCACCACCCGCCGTGGGGACAAATTCAGTGCAGTCATTTTTTATGGCCAGCTACCTCTATATATTTGGATTTTTTCCCATCTCAGTCAACCCACCTAACTGCCTGAAAAAAATTATCGTGACTCAACTCCTTCTGCCTCTATTTTTGGGTGGACAGACAACAAAGCTCAACGCCACCAGTTTTGACGACCAGCTTACTCTAGAGTTTTGGTATTTTTCACATGTAAGTCAACCCACCCGACGCCGTGCATAAAATTATGAACATTGCTCAACTCCTCCCTTTTGGGTGGACATACAAACATATAAACATGACTCTGCATCGAAAACATTATCACCGCTCTTCGCTCGCAGGTGATAAATATGGTTTGTAAAGAGCACTGTGATCTGAATATGAAGTGTAAATATGACTTCACTTCACATCAGAGCACCATCCCGCCCAAATCTTGCCTCTGGTACTGTGAAAGTTTCCACCAGCCTCCACTGCATTTTCTATTCATAATTAATCATTGTTCAATTAGTATAAGTTCTTATCGTTTATCTAGATGCTCAAGGAACGAAGTTCGTAATTGACGATTTTTCTATCGTATATTCCAATACTATCCAGTCCAATGAGATGGGACTTGGTGGGTTAAGGGCTAGGAGCTCCCAACGAGCGTCGCTTTTAATCCCAAATGATAGCTGCAAGGCGGCGCGACCAGTTGGGAATTACTTTTGGAGCAGTACTAAAAGACGACATCAGGGGATAGGCAAAACAATAAATAGTTTAAGCCTCCGTTTCCTCTATAGAGGCGATCTAAAACTCACAGAAGAAGAAACAAGGAATATGCAATATGTCGATAAAACGTGGAATACATGCACGGTGTTCCCACACAGCATCAATGTTCATGGGACCAAGAAGTAAGGACAGAAAAGGAAAATCAAAATACAAATTGATAAACATAGAACATGGACGTGAATAGATGCAAAGTGGGCATGAAGGGAAAACATCCCGTAAACCTAGATTAGACTACGGGAACGTATAGAGTGCTCCTTGGGCGACTTCAGGAGGTGAACACCGCAAGCAGACTGGGCCAGAAGAAACCAGCTGTCTAGTGGCAATATCTTGAAGTTCTTGATAGTCGATAGCCCATCTACGGTTTAAACTGTGACCTACCTACACGTTCAGGAAGCAAAGAATGCAACGGGAGGACTCAATAGGGCTAAAATAAAACTTAGCTGTGACCGCACGTAGCAAATTTACATCACATCGACGAGTCAAAGTACGGTATTTGAGTGTGGGACCTCAGGCCTTCATAGGTTGTTTCCTTGAACATATCTCCGTATTTTAGTGATTTATTTAATTCAATCTCCCATTCACGACTGGCCAGGTACATGAGAGCTGCAAAATATTGTAAAATGTTGTCGTCAAGTACAGAAAGTTCGAGCTGTAGGCTAACTGCTGTAGTTTCTCTCGCGTACAGAATTAGCTATAATTGTGCTTATATTTATTGGTTAGGAATAAATATGTTCGTGACAAGCACTGTAAACTGAATATGAAGTGTAAATAAGGCTTCAATTAAGATAAAGAAGTTAAATCAAGTCGCCAAAAAAGACCAAATTCGGCGCGAGTGCTGTGAAAGTTTCCACTAACATGCACTGCAATTTTCTATAGATAATTGCTAAATTAGCACATATTCTCTTAATTTATTTATATGCTAGAGATGAATTTCGCAATTTAGGATGATTTTTCTAGTTAAATTAGTTAAAATTCTCATAGGCTGCTCAGCCATAGATTCGTCGATGGTGCCATCACTTCTTGATGCAAATTTCTCTTGAGTCCTCCCGTTATGATCTTCGCTCCTGCTACACAATAGTCTTTTCAATTGACGTGCAAACTCGTCCACCGGTTCGAATGTGTTACTGTGTCGTAGAAACAGAAGAAACGTGTACTGCTTTTGAGTATATTTCATTTCAAATTTGAAGAGATATCCGTTATAACGTGCATAGTGACACTTGCCAAGGAAACTGATTGGACGGTAAGTATTTTAATAATTTTTGTGTCATACACAGAGCTGTGTTGACAACACTACAAATTATTTGCACAAGTGGATGAGTGAACGCGTTGAAACGACTAATGTGCAGACAAGCCTCAAGTTCAACTCAACGTAGCGAGATTTGAAATGGCTATTTTTAGATGCAGATAAACGTTTCGTATAGAAACAAGACGGTTCTTACTTAAATTTCATTGAGAACTGTACAATTCAGCAGTAGCGAAGAAGATAAAAAAGAGTAAAGTTTTTACCTCGACTGGAGCTTCTTCTCGCTGGTCGTTTATTTCGAGGAGGTGCAAGACGAGACGGGGAGCGTCTTCTTTCAGTGGTAATTTCATCGCTCCGCAACACTCCAGGATCAGTATTTTTGAGAAGTGGCGCAACAGAATCTGCAGTTCCGCTGGTAAAAGTGGCAGGATCAGACCGCCCACTTACGGAAGATGCAGACTCAGATGCATGCCCGCTCGAGTATACGCTAGGATCGTTAGACTTGCTTTGGGAAGAAATCGAATCTGCATGTCCGCTGAGGGAAGCTGTGCAATCAGACTGTCCACCAAGAAAAGAAGTAGGATCGCCATGCTCACCAGTGGAAACTGCAGAATCCGATTGCTCATAGTAAGTACATGTGGAATTGGCAAGCCCCTCGGCAGGAGCAGCAGGATCACGAGCTCCGTTGGAATCAGTATTCCCAATACAGGAAGCTGTAGGATCAAAATGCTCGGCTGGAAAATTTCTGAGTACAGAAACTGTGGGGTCAACATGCTCACAACTAGAAGGAGTCTTTCCGAGATCAGATGATATTGAATCGATATTTCCCAATAAGGAAGGTGTAGTAGGATCAGTATAATCACCATGTAAAACAGCAGGATCACCCAATGTACATAACTGTTCAGTGCTAGTTGTCCTATAGCCGCTATCGTTTACTAAACAATCCTCTTGCTTCGCGTTTTGCTGGGCAGTTTCATCAAATTTCTCATCCATGTTCGTACGTTAGTAAATTATCTGAAAGTGAATAGAGTCCATGTATCAGTACCACAGCTGCACATTATTATGTTACATAGTGGCGTTTTAGATTCCATTTTTCGATACAATGGCCACCAAAACGAAGAAAATACATAGTATATCGTAAAAACGTGGTACCCAGTTACGAAGATGTTCCCATACTAAATCAGTGCGCCTAGGCATAGTAAACTAGGAGGTCAGAAAGAGTATGAAATAAGATAAATAGGGATTAGTAGGATATAGAAATGGAATGAAACAAAGTGGGCTGAAAGAAAGATATCCTGAAGGCGTATACTCCAAGCTAAGGAAACCTATGGGATTCCTACAGCGCTACTCCCCGTAGCACAAGATGAGCGAACATATACGTCTCAACCATATTGCATATAAGCTGCCCTCTACATTTCCAAACATTTCATTTCGTGAAGTAACGGTTTGCGACGGTTGTAATTGTCAAATTTGCCTTCGACGTGCGAGAAACTGGACCTGATATTTTGGATTTGAGTAGGGAAAACAATAACCACCCTCCATAATGCTGATTCTGCTGTAGATTCTACATCCTATCAGAGTATTAGACCTTCAACTTCTAGCATTAACAGAGGTGGCTCTGCTAATTTCCTTTAGCAAGATAGCGTTCTCGTGCTGGCAGAAAGTACAGCGAATGTAAATAACATTCAACTGCCCAGCAACTGCCGTCTGCATAAATAGCTCGCGCCTCAATACAACGATTAAGAAGTTTTATGCAATTAAACCTCCTTAACAAGGATATATCACGTTACCTGATATCATCCTTGGCTACAGGTACCGTACAAAAATATTACTCCATGCGTGTATTATGTGGTAGTGCCTGTATAGTACGCGGCCTAAATGAGATTCACAGTATGCGTTCCTACACGTTAGGTTAGGCACCTATTTTACTGTAGCTGCACCGAACCTAGCCGACCTTATTTCAACTCAACTTATTCTTACCTAACCTATACTCGAGGTCGGCCACATACCATATCAAGACCCATCATTGCATTAGCCCTATCCACAATACGGTTGAACATGGAATTTGTATGATTTACGATAATGCTTAAAGCGTGGTAAAAAAAATAAACATCGATAATTGCACATATCCTCATCATAGTATATGATGTAGCTATTGCGTCTGAGCATGCAAACATCTTCGTAGGCCGAACCATAAAGCCAGGTTCACACCACAGTCAAATCAACGAGTTATCAAAATACGTTACCGAGTCCGCTTACACAGTAGAAAATAGCACGGCTTGCCGAGTTCTAACTCACTCCAAATTTGATTATATATCTAGCTGAAACTCTGGTAGAGCCTATGATTCTGTTGGAACTTTCGAAGCCGTCGCATGCCAATCGAACACGCCCTAACTATTGCGTGAGCCCGGCTTGCTGCTCAGCTCCTACCGATGGAGATCCCTGGCACACACTCACGGTTTCCCTGATTAAGTTACCCGGAATGACACAATACAGACCGCAATGAAACAAAAATATTGAAAACAGTACAAATATTGTGCATTTTAATTGATCGCATAGAAAGTTAAGTCGTAGGTATGTATACTTCTTATGGCCAGCACACACGCTAGTCAAAAGAACGAGGTTCCTCATTGCCGCATTCGAATGGGCGGCTGTGTCCATTTAAACAGCACAAAAATGCAAAGAATTTTAAATTGCAATTCCCTCCAAGTTTTAAAAAATTTTCAAAACTTAACTACAATTAACGGCAATTACGGAGCAAATTGAACTGACGGTTAACATTTTCACGTCTTGTCCGGTAAACTCACACATGTGTTTACGAAAACTCATCAAAAACGTTCGGACGATTAGCTGAGGCAAGTCTTTCTTTTGACGGTAAAATTTTACTTTCACTTACACATGTTTTTTTGGGTTTCTGTTGCTTTCAGTATGTTAATTGGGTCAATTTAAGACAATTTACAAGAATAACGTTTCCGTCGCAAATGCTTAGTTTTTAAGATATTAGACTTTGAAGTTCCC
>LQNS02278187.1:26237382-26249624 GCA_001587735.2 Parhyale hawaiensis | reverse complement strand
CAGAAGGGGAAGTATTGAGAGCCTACCTAACTTTACAAAAATAACCTCGTCAGTAGGAACTGCGGCCAGATGCTACATCCCCTGCGGAGAAGGCACTCGGGACCCTTGGGTGCGTGATGCCCAAACATATTGTGGCAGGGACTCCAGCTAACTATTATTATTACTATATTGAATAGTTTGTCTCCTTTTCTACTAGAAAGGCGTATAACAGGAAAAACAAGGGACATATACTGGGTATTGCAGCAGAATCAGACACTTGACCGCTAACTAACGTCAAGTGTCTGCTGTAATGCCCGGTAGTTGGTCGACAGAAAGTTCAACGTTAGTAAGAACGTTTGCTAGCGCAGCGATTCCAAGCCGCATCGCGCTGAAGGTCAAATATTTGTCTCAACATTTTTGCCGGGAGGTCGTGAGTGACTGCGAACTTGCATAAGTGAGTTCTGTGTCTCAAATTTATAAAACACGTGCATCTCCAACCCTTCACGGCTCAGCTGAACGAGTTCGGGCGGCACAGGGCAAGAGACGAAAATAGAAGAAGACAGAAGCGCCCATGGGAATGGTCCCTTCCGCGACCCTCCGCACAGGCGAAGGCAGGAGCCCCGCGGAAAATGGTCACCCCGATTGGCGACCTACCAGGCGGAACATAAGGGAAAATGTGGAGAGCCTACCTAACTTTACAATACTGACCTCGTTAGCAAGAACTGCAGCAAGCTGCAACATCCCCTGTGGAGAAGGCACTCGAGACCCTTGGGTTCGTGATATATCGACAGAAACGTGGATTCCAGGCGCAGAGGAGTTCTCACACCGGAGCACAGAGCAACAACAGCAGGTCTGTTTCGATTTGAAACTGCACAGTAGAGAATTTTTAATAGAGTTGGGAGAACTACGGCATCAAAGTGCTTGTTGACCAGTGTTATGAGTTGTAAATTGGAGGACATAGGCAAAACTGATGATCGTCTTGACAAAAAACGGGCAGCATCTTTAAGAGCTCCAGAAACAGTATTCGACAACATCCAGCAATACTAAAAACCTCACGACAGTATTATCATTACGTCAGTGACAAATTCATAAGAGATACATCTCCCATAAAACTTTGAGGGCACACTTTAACAAGAAACACGTGCCGTCTACCGCGAGAAAATAAAAGTTTATCACAGATGCACAAGACCACTTAACGCTAAGCTTACATCTATAGTGCTATTACACACCGATAGTTACTTTCTCTAAGCATATAATTTTTGTGATGGCAGCATTTTCGTTGGTTTTATACATACGATGGTACGTCAATAAGTATCTGCAGTTCCGCACTCTCTTTTTCTTTATTTAAGACAGCAATACAAAATTTATAGTATCACTTTTCAATATAGCATCCCCTGCTTTTCAATGCACTTGGTCCATCGTTGCACTACGGTGGCTTTTTGATACCCTTAGAAAAACTTTTTCCGTTGAGCATTGAGCCGCGTGTGCACCGCTGCCTTCACCTGCGGATCGGTGGCGAAACGGCGGCACCTTAGAGCACCTTACACAGTCGCTATCAAGCAGAGGTCCACAGGTAACCCTAGCAACATTTGGGCCCGTCGCTGCGCTAACCCAGAAGCTGAAGCCGCAATTCAGCTTCTGAGGCGACCCCTAGTGTTAGTAGGGAAGCCAGTTTGACCCACCGGTGGCTCAGACTGGTAGCGAATATGTTAAGTGGACTAAACACGGTAATGAGACAGGCGAGATCAGGACTGTACGTAGGATGCGCCAAACTCCCAATAATAATAATGAAAATGAAGTTCTGAAAGAGTGTTAAAGGTGTGGACGGGCGTTGTCATGCAACAAAGGAACGCCTTCTGCCTTCCGACAATAGACCTCGGCGTTTGTAGCGAATTGCCGGCTCCAACTTGTTGAAAAGCACACAACTGCAGCGTTCACTGTTTCCAGTTGATCAAGTTTCTAGGTAATTTTCCAGAATTGGCTTTCGTGAATCCCAAAAAGCCGTAAGCATCACTTTTCCTGCAGAAGATTGACTCTTGATATTTTTTATTTTATTGGAAATTAGGGGCGTTTCCATTCCATGCTCTGGTGTTTACTCTCTGGTTTGAAGTGACGAATCTATGTTTCCGCTACTGCAGTCAAGCCGTCTGCGCTTCTTGCGTCAATGGTCCAAATGGAGAGTGACGCGCCTATTATTTACTCCTCAACAGTGCAAGGCGCACTAAAGTGGTAACGCACTAACGCTCAAACCATCCACAAGGGAGGAGGGCGAAGCCCCCGGTAATAGCAAACAAAGCCATACAGCCTATTCATAAACAATGAGAATAGAAGTGCGGATGCTTATTGACTTACCTCGCACAATAATTGAGACAATATTGCACTTGAAAACATGCGTTTTATAACGGCATGTTTTATACTACATACAGGAGCATGATAATAGGTACCTAAAATATATTACAATCACAAAGGTTTGTTTGGTTTGCAGCAAAGTGTAAATAATCACAAAATTTGTTGACGCAGCATCGAGAATAGGTTCACGCAATTTATGGGTAACACACGTCGATAAAATAAGGACAGTACACTAGCTAGCTGTTTTCTTTCAACTATAAATTTGCTTTTCACATAACAAACACTCAAAGGACTGGTTCTACTTCAACAGAATCAATTGGTATATACCTATATCAATGACCTAACAAGTTTGTCTGGTTTTACATTGGACAAGTGGCTATCAAACCACATGCTTGGGAACCCCACGCACGCAGTTCCCCATTGTGAATTCACTTCTGAGAATCACTCACCAAATTATGGTAAAATAACTAGGCTACCCACTGTACCTTCCAGAATGGAACTGGAGGTTTATTATCAAGAAATAGGAGTGGACGATATTAGCCCTTCAACGTACCAACTCCAGTAGATTGGGGACTATTTCCCACACTATTTCGGACTCCTGCCTCCGACAATCCATGTTGGGTATACATGACTTGTACGTACTGTGTCGACTGTGAACAACTACTGTTTTTACTAATTGAAATGAAAATATCCAATTTGAGAGCTTATGCTAGAACAGTTGTTGTAGATTAAAATAAAAATAACAGCCAGCTTGAAAGCCTACGTTAGAATATCTTTGTAATTCATAAAACAAATATATAATTTATGCAGTTTGACAATGCTTGGTAAAAATCACGTATATCTTATTAATAAAAATCTTAAATCTAGTTGGATAATACACCGGGTGGGGATTATGTTTTGCAACAGCCTACAGCGTATATGTGAATTCGTCACATAAAGGAAATTGAGATTCCAAAAATTTCCCAAGTTATTTAATTCTAGAATGATTGCTCTCCAATTTACCAATGTCCAACTGAACGTGACCACCTTTAGCCTAACTACTGTCCAAAGACATTTCGAACATGGGGGTAATCGAGGCACGCAGCTGTGAGTGGTTGTTTGCAGCAAAGAAAAAGTCAACACGGAGAGTTGCTTGACGACTAGACTGGCTCCGGTGCTTGTAGAAGCCCAACAGCACTTCAAACACTACATGTGGCCCTTGCAACATCACATACCCAAAAATAATGCATAAGCAATTGGTTCTCCAACTGATAAGTTTTCTTGTGGCCCTCATCTTCACCCGACCTCAACCCAATACACAGCTCCCTATGCTGCGTCCTCGAGGCAAAAGCACATGCAAGAACACACAAAAGGTTGGATGGTCTAGAGCGATCTCTTCTTCGTGGCTGAGATGAAATCGACACAATACTTTGCGTGCCTCGATTGCTCTGTAAAAAGGGTCTTTAGGCAGACGTTAGGCTAAAGGTGGTTACGTAGAGTAGGACATCGGCAAATTGGTGAGGCATCATTCTAGAAGTAGTTATGTGACTTGGAAGAATTTTACATTCTCATCTTCCTTCATGTAACAAATTAAAACATATTCCCCACCCGGTACATATACGGTTATACAGGGTGTCCGACACTTTCGTCGCCAATCTTTAACATAAGGTAGCGATCGTCGAAACGAACACTTTTTATTCTATGAAGGTATGGTCTAAATGTGTAGTTAAAGAGATACAAAGATTCGAAGTTGGACAGTAATTAAAAAAAATTGTGGTGTATTACATTTTTCTTAATGAAGTATTGCCAAAATAACAGGAAGATGTACCTTTAGCTGACACCAGAGGAATATATTTGCAACATGAAGGTGCTCCTGCACACTTCTTCGGCTGCTGTTAGTGTTAGGCAATTATTGGATGCCTGATATCCCAATCGCTGGCTTGGCAACGGCGGTCCCTTCGCGTGGCCACCAAGATCTCCTGATATTACGCCCATATATTTCTACTTATGTGGATATTTGAAGAATTGGCGTATGAATCACCGATGGAAGCGTCTCTGCAACAGAGTGTGCAATATTTTTTAAGACTGTCCAACTTGAAGTCCTTGTAACTCTTTAACTAAACATTTTAGACAATACTTTCATAGAATAAAAAGTGTACATTTCGGCAATCGCTACCTGATGTTAACGTTTGGCAACAAAAATGTCGGACACTCTGTATAACTGTTTAAGCCCTTCTAAATCAGTACCGTACTAAGCTGCTGGTATGGTATGATATACACGATAGTTTAAGTTTCACGAAATCAGTACAGAGCTGTGCTAAGAGAGGAGAATGAAGGGACATACAGTATGCCAAGATAAGTTAGTAATAGTCAGAGTTTAAGCCTCCGTTTCCGAGTGGAACAAAAAAAAAAAACAGTAGCTACATTCTCCAGTTAGCCTACACAGCCTTTATATTGGAAAAGTGTATAAAATCGAAATCTGATATTCATCAACTGTGACAGCATATGAAAATAATTCTGTAACCCTTTACTCGGCAAATAATTGCCTCAAGTCACTTCCATAATACAATTCCTACGAGAGCATTTCTCAGCAGCTTTGTAAGAAGTCAGGAGTTGAAGCCGCTACAGGGAATTTATTTGCAGCTGCGGTGAAATCTGCCCTGCCCTTAATCTTGGACAAGCGGGGCATCCACCCTTCCCTCCTTCTGCAGGCGCCGCCAAGCTCGCCTCACTTGCTGGGCAGTGTAGCTGTAGTCCCAGAGGCTGCTGAGCACGACATTGGCTCGCTGTACCTTCTGAGCGTCGGGCATCTGGCGGTCCAGCCTCTGCTGCGCCTGTTCAGGGCTGCACTTGTCTCGGTCGCATATGCGCTTCACAGCCTCTGGGGGCGGCACCACACATACCCACACCTGTTGATGGAGGAGGCAATCTAATGCACAGAGACAGGTAACGTGGAATAGGCTGAAGCTGTCCAGGTAACGTGGAATAGGCTGAAGCTGTCCAGGTAACGTGGAATAGGCTGAAGCTGTCCAGTATCAATGCGGGGAAAATCTGACTACAGTTACAGGTAACATGGAATATGCTCGACGGTACAGAACGAATGTTGGAAAAATAACAAAATGAGCCTTGTTCGGTACACATATGGTACAAAAGTGTGCAGCACATCTGATCACTAGTAAGATTAGAACAAAGATTCGCTAATAATATGTGACAGTAGCGGCAGGCTCGAGTGCTGATCTCGTGCCACTGACTGTTGCGAGATTGAATAACCGACACTAAGGTGAGCTCGCGCATCGCTTGAAGTGCTTCCTAGGCACTCGGCGTCTGCAAAGCTGTTGCGGTAGTACGGACTGTATTCAATCGGAGTCGGCATTTTCAGCCTGACTCCAAAATCCTATTAACAAAAAATATCAATCAATTCAGAATTTTCAGTCTCAAGTTTTAAAAAATAACTAAAATATTTTGTAAATGGGGACATCTATTTTTGTACATTTCTCTTTTACAGCTATAGCTACCATGTATTTTCCTATTCCATATAATGAGGACATTGAGAAAATGTCGAGTAGAACTTTCGCACCTGGTACATTTTGTAAGGGGGCATGGGGGCAAATGATTGATTTTAGACAGATTGTTCTGAAATTTGTACAGTACATTCATTTTTGAAGAAAAAAATACATTTTATTAACACAAATTTTTTGATTTAGGCCTTAGTTTTTGAAATAACGGAATATATATATAAATACATGCATTTTTTTCAAGTTTTAAAGGAATAGAACTCAACGAGTTTTCATGCTAGAATAAAAACAATGACAGTTTTGGAATTCTTGAAACATTCCTAACAAAACTATAGAGCTGGCTTTCCATTTTTGCGATCATAATCTTATTTTAACACAGCTCAAAACAGATTCTTTCCCGTATTTTAATTTGCATTCAAATGGAAAAGAAAATGGCGAGTCCAGCTCTGTAGTTTTGTTAAGAATTTTCAAGGATTCCAAAACTGTGATTGTTTTTTGTTGTAGCACAAAAACTCATTGAGTTCTATTCTTATGAAATTAAAAAAATACTCATATGGTACATTTATATATAAGTATATATATATATATTTCCCATTATCTCAAAAACTAAGGCCACAATAAAAAATTTGCACGAGCAAAATGTGTTTCTTTTTGAAAAATACTTATACAGGGCAAATTTTTAGAAGAATCAGTTCACAATCGATAATTTTGCCCCTCTCTATTGCCCCTTCTCAAAATGTACCAGGTGCGAAAGTTTTACCCAACATTTTTTTAATGTCCTTATGTCCATAATTTAATGTCCCAAATGATGCAAAATATTGTATATATATGTACAATACTCCTAGCATCTTTAACTTAATATACACGTGTATACTAGCAAAAATTATTTAGACATGTTTAATTTTTGCATCAAATATGTACATTGATGGACTGAGGAGTCGGAAAATCTTGAGGACCCAGAGTCGAGTTGGAGTCGGAAATTCTGGAGGGCCAGGAGTCGAAGTCGGACCTTGAACCATCCGACTCCACAAAGAACTGCAAACAGAACTTTACGAGGTAAGGATAAAAGCTAACATCCAAGGTGGAATATTGCTAGCTATTGAGAACAAAAAGGGACTAGCTTGAGAAGTAGGGATGTGATCCACAGAGGACCAGCTTCATTTTAATGTAGATGTTTCTGTGTTGGTAATTATACCTGTCCTAACGAAAATAACATTGTTTTTTGACTCACCCTTGCACACTAAATGTGTGTGAAAACTGGCAGCTCGAAACATAAAAAAAAATCGCAACTGAGATGTAGAGACAGCTTTCTTACTCTTGGATCTTAAGTCATGTGGAAGGTGTATGTAGTGGGTATACAACCAGGAAGTATGGCATACAGGGTATCGGTAGTGGATGGGGGCCTACCTCAGAGTACGTTGGTGAGGTTAGCTGAGAATGGGTTCGGTTCAGACAGAGTACGTAAGTGCCTAACTTAACTTCTAGGCAGCCCTAAGGGGCATATTCAGTCGGGCTCTTTCCTTGTCACAATATGTTAGGGCATCACACACCCAAGAGTCCCCGAGTGCCTTCTCCGCAGGGGATGTTGCATCAGGCCGCAGCTGGCGAGGTTAGTTTTGTAAAGTTCGGTAAGTTCTCTATTTTTCCCTTTCTGTTCCTCGAGGTGGGCCGTTGATCGAGAAAGCCGACCTAGTTCGTGGGACTTCAGTACTCTCTCTCGTGTGGAAAGCCTCGAATGGGGCCGTCCAACCGAGTGTTTCTCTATTCTTTGCGCCTTTTTCCCGCCGGTAGTAGCGCACTGAGCCAATCGAAATTTTCCGGCAGGAATACCGAGATAAAATATTCCTACTGAGCTATGTAGACAGACCGACTCTGCACAGTACGGATCACTCATTGAGTGGATACGGTGGTAAAACTATGACTATAATAATAATAATAAACTTCTAGGCACACATATTACATCAGAATCTTAGGTTTACCAAACACTATACCGGCACTACGCACAGTACAGTACCTATAGTTACGGTATGAACTGTACATAGAAGCCACAATTAGCATCAAAAGGTCAGTATTGATATTGCAATAGCAATATACACATAGAATGAAAATGAAGTACTCATGTCAAGATGCATACAGACATTTGAAAGTATTTCATACCTCATGGCAGAAAGAATCCCAGCCAGCCTCCAGCATGACTGCCGCATCAACAACAACAAGCTTAACTCCTTTCTTTTTCAAGTCGGCAACTTCTTCCTTCACCAGTCGGAGTATTTCAGGCCACACCAACGCATTCAGTTGTTTAAGCTTTGCTTCAGAGCCAAACACTTGGGCACCCAACGCTTTCCGATTAATTTCCTTTTCATCAGTCAGAATTTCATTTCCATAGATTTTGACCAGTTGCTCATAGCAGTCCGTGCCTTTGGTATAAGCTTTGTGGCCTAACTTATCGCAGTCAATAACACCAGCGCCATATTTGGTTAGTCTCTCCGCTATGCTGGACTTCCCACTTGCTGATCCTCCCGTTAAGCCAATAATGTATGGTGGAGCTTTGGCTTTGTTTGCCATGTCAGGCTTACGCAACAGAGAGCCCAACAATCTCATTCTGCCTGAGCTCGAACTGATCTTTTCTTCCTCAACTGCACTCCTGTTGGCGTCTTCTATCAAGTCTATAACTTCAATGTCCAGTTCACTGAGCGACCGGTCCTTTCTTGTTTTATTGACAAAATGGCCGCCTTTCAGAGTCTCTTTACTGACGATAATCATTTCCATCCGAGGATCCTTGCCACTGGGTCCACAAGGATCTTCAATTGGCTCCAAACAATATTCCACTGAAGGATCCATATCTTCAAGTACCTTTCTCAGCTTTTTAATGCGAACTTCCACTGGCTCAATTAATGGCGAGAGAGTTTTCTTAGAAAGCAAGACGCCATTTGCAACACCGATAGTAAATCTATTAGTGCACCGCAACAGGCCTTCGGCGAGGAGAATTTTATGACCAGCATGTATGCGGTCAAACGTTCCACCAGCAACAATGTCATTGTATATTTTGTCTTCAGCAGCATCACTTTCAGAGCAGTTCTCCACATTTTCAGAACTTTTATCACATTTACTTCCGATGTCACTGTCGGTGAGTAGAGCTACTGGCTTATTTCTGCAGAAGGGTCTGTATTTTTCTTGGAGGTACTGTAATTTCTTTGGGTCGATATGATCAACCATGAGTGAAGCGGATTGGAGTCGAAGATGACTGGGAATACCTGACTGCCCTTTGAATCCTGAGAGAATGATTCTGGTATCCAGGGAAGGGGCATGAGAAGAAAATGAGCCATAGAGCTTCTGGATGACATGGCTGGAGGCTTTGAGTGACCACCGAGGCTGGCTGGTACCAGAGAAGGCCAGCGAGTCCAGATGAATGTATAGCACTTCACTGGCATGCTTACAGGCCCCAGTTACTACCTGTTGAAATAAGAAACAAGTTACTAACTATTGGTAGCTTCCACATACATTTTTTTTGTAAGATTGATTTTCCATTTTGAAGACTGTCAGTAATGAAGACTTTCTTTTTACCAGTTGTGTTATTCATAGTTGACATCAGCTATATAAACAAAAGCTATTGCCAAGCTGAAGTTCAAGTCAATTTTACAAGTACCTCAACAGCAATATCCACATGCACTGACATGCTGCACAGACAAGAGGCAGTCAAAAAGTTCCCAGATACCTAAGTCTTACAATTTCCAAGTGCCATTTTTTACACGTTAAAACGTGTTTGCAATACTGTATTTAGGTAATAAATTGGTGGTGTGTCGTCATTCTTACAGGTGACAGTGTTTGGAGAAGTTGTTTGAAGATATTTTTAAGCAGTGGGGTGTGTTACTAACAAAGTGAGCATCACGCCAGCCTCGCAACAAATTCTTGGCTTTTAAGCTGACAGGTCTCAAATTATAGGGCTATGCAAACTTAAGTGGGTTCTACTGGTTTCAAGTGCTCGCTGCACCACAAACTAACAGGAAACAAGGCGTGAAGCATGTTTAAACCTGCAAGGATCTGCTGAAGGAATTTGTTCAGCCATGTAGCACAGGGCAATAGTGAAGAGACAAAAACAGAAAATAGGAGACAGTAGAAAGAAACATCTGTGCGGAGAGTCCCTTAAGGGCCCCACACACCCTCAGGCGGCCTGTGTCACTCATACACTATTTAGTCTGCCTCAGGCCGAGACCATCGAGAAGGAGGCCTACTCTCAGTTCCGAATTCTCTCTGAGACACCATGGACTGAACATCATGCCTTCTCCCCTACATAGAGACGACTGGATTTACTTGCGTCACAATACAAAAGACAAAGTATCAGAAAAGGCTTAAAAGTAAACTTATGTAAAAGAAAAATCATAGTACTCTATGAAAATGATATTAAGAAAAGTTTGTTTTATGATGATATATGGATACTTTACCTGACTTCCTAGAAGACAAAACATGTTCGTACTCTTTTCTAAAGGAGCTCCTCGTGCTGTTAATTTTTTTTTCGTCACTATAACTCTCTAGTTGCATCGCCGTCCTTCTCTTTCAATTTCTAAACAAGCATGTCATATGCTGCATTTTTCTTTCTTTATCGCTTTTTCATTTCACTTTACTTTCCACAGGCAGGGATTGACCTTATAAAGTTTTAAAATCAGTCAAAAATTGACGCTCTTTGACGAAAGAGCAGCTGGTGTTTTGTGCGAGACATGTTGATGCTGTGATGTCCAGATCCCCACTATTGCAGTTATGTCAGAGCTGAGTGTTTGCACCGAACACTTGAAACTTTCCGAATTGTGACGTCACAATTACGTCACGCTATTGTGGAAATACCAAAGATTCCTCGCTGCAACAACTGCACGACGCAATTGCCAAATGTGATATGAAAATTTTGAACATTTCCAGGGCTTGTTGGAGACATTCAAATCTGACACAGCTATCTTCTGTAAATGAACTGCGATCCGCACGGACACGTATGGCCAGAAGGCCGCTGCTTGTGCCTACGCACGCTCAAACCGACCTGCCGAATGGAAAAAATCTGACAGTGCCAGGTTCGCTCAGGCCGACTTCAGGCGGCTCGAACGCCCCACACACGCTCAGTTTGGCCTTAACAGTTCCGTTTTGCTCAGGCGGCCGGACAGGCCGCCTGAGCGTGTGTGGCGCCCTTTACGTGGCCTCCACATAGGAGCAGATTGGAGTCCTACGTGATGCATTGCTTCCCTCCATGCAGCACCTCACTTTGTGGAACAGACGGGGAAGTATAGAGAACCAAGCAACCTAATAAACAAACCTGGTCAGTGGTAAGCAGGAACTGCTGCCAGCTGTAACCTCTCCTGCAGAAAAGGCACTCGGGACACGCCTTGGGACCGTGGGGCTTAGCCCTATATATATTTTGACAGGGATAGGACCAGCCAGAATATACCACTGAGGACCAATTGGACTTCAAAACATTCTTTTTTCACTGCAGAAGAAGGAAAATTTTTTATATAAGAGGCGACAACTTATAATTTCAGATGAAACTGAAATTTAAGCTGATGAAAGTTATTGAAGTTACACAACAAATTCATGAAGGCCAATCACCATGCAGAGTCATTGTTTGTGATAGAATTATGCACTTTAAGAAAGGCAGAGAACAACTCAAAGAAGATCCATGAGAAGAGCAACCCATCAGCTCAAAATAAAATACCAAACTTGAAAGCAATCTGATTTCAGGAGATAGCCAAATAACAATTGATTCAGATAGCTAGTTGCTAAACCCCATAAAGTCTTGATTTAGCACCCTCTGATATTTTTCTTTCTTTTTCCAAACTTAAAAGAAAACCTGAAAGTGACTCAATTTCTTTTGCTTGATCAAGCAAAGAAACAGGTTAGAGCTTTATGTAAAAAAAAATAGTCCAAGTAATTCAACAGAGATGGAATTTACAGCTGGAAGCACAGGTTACAGAAGTGTCTAGATAACAGAGCTTATGTAGAAAAACAATGATGTTCAGAACATTAAAGCAATGAACTGTAGAGCATTTGTGTGAGAGCTTTTTTAACTGCCTCCTTGTAAATGCAACTTAGGTACAGACTGGGGGAAAGAATGACCCACACATTTTGCCAGAGTAAGGGCATCAAATAACAGAAGACTCAAAGAAATCTTACAACATGTATTCATTAAGAAACAAATGCAATAGCTAGGAACACCAAATGACCATTGGGAAGTACAATGAAATGTACTCATATCTCTTGTAGGGTTCTGTAAAGAAAGCAATATCTAGCTATAGAAAGCTTAGCATCACACATGGCAACAAACATAGCTATAAGCAGGGTTGCGGAGTCGGATGGTTCAAGGTCCGACTCCGACTCCTGGCCCTCCAGAATTTCCGACTCCTTGGTCCAACAAGTAGATATTTGATGTAAACATTAAACATG
>LQNS02278187.1:26105593-26124957 GCA_001587735.2 Parhyale hawaiensis | reverse complement strand
ATTTCAAGTACCAGCTACTACTTGTCCAATGGGTGTTGATTGTTGTACATTTTTTATATGCTCGTGATATGGTTAGGTGACTCCTTGTTGACTTTAGGAACTGACAGGAAATGGATTTGAGCTTTGTTGACTCAGGGTACGTTTTTTTGTGGCCGTAATGTCGCTAGGTGGCTCATACGAGCTTAGGAGCTGAGAGTTACCGTAATTATTATGGGCTTAGGTGCTGACAGAGAATTATTATGGGCTTAAGGTGCTGACAGATAATAATTACGGGCTTAGGAGCTGAGAGATAATTATTATGGGCTTGGGTGCTGACAGATAATTCTTATGGGCTTAGGTGCTGACAGATAATTCTTATGGGCTTAGGTGCTGACATATAATAATTACGGGCTTAGGAGCTGAGAGATAATTATTATGGGCTTGGGTGCTGACAGATAATAATTATGGGCTTAGGAGCTGGCAGATAGCCTAATTATTATGGGCTTGGGTGCTGACAGATAATTCTTATGGGCTTAGGTACTGACAGATAATAATTATGGGCTTAGGAGCTGAGAGATGCTTATTATGGGCTTAGGTGCTGGAAGATAATTATTATGGGCTTGGGTGCTGGCAGATAATTATTATGGGCTTTGGGTGCTGACAGATATTTATTATGGGCTTGGGTGGTGACAGATTATTATGGGCGCTGACAGAAAATGGGCTTAGGAGTGGACAGAAATGGGTTTAGGAGCTGGCAAAGAAGGAGCTAGGAGCTAAGCGAAAGGGGGCTTAGGACTAAGTTAGGAGCTAATAGAAAAGGGGCTTAGCTGACAGAAATGGGTTTAGGAGCTGGCAAAGAAGGAGCTAGGAGCTAAGCGCAAGGGGGCTTAGGACTAAGTTAGGAGCTAATAGAAAAGGGGCTTAGCTGACAGAAATGGGTTTAGGAGCTGACAGAAAAGGAGCCTTTGGTGCTGACAGAAAATAAGCTTAGGAGGTGACAGATGCTGGGTTTAAAAGCTGACTGATAACGGGTTTAGGGGCTGACGGATAGTGGGCTTACGTAGTGACAGAAAAGGGCCTCAAATACGTATGTGGTGACAGAAAATGGGCTTAGGAGCTAGCAAAATATAGGCTTTAGAGCTTCGGAGCTGATGAATCATGACCTTTGGAGCTGACAGAAAATGAGCTTAGGAGCTGACAGAAAATGGGCTTAGGAACGGACAGCAAAGATAGTGAAGCTTTTTTGAGTAAGGTTTCTTTTTTATCTGCTCAGCGCTGGTCTGCAGCCTGATGCAGTTGTGCCTCGATTTTCATCTCGGTAAGGGTTACGGGCGTGAGCCGCGACCCACGTATAGCTAATGGTTATTTAATATTTTTAAGGGTCCCGTAATGTGGTTTTATTATTGTACTTATATATGGTGCTTAGATGTTCATTCAAGCTCTATATCATCGCTTTTTTTTCTCTTTTTTTTTTTGGGCAGAACTTCACTGCGGGGATGCAGATAGGCTTAGATATTCGGTTTACTTCTAACATGTGAATCCTGGCTATTCTGCTGTTCATTCCGTGTCTGCTCTACCAGTTAAGCTAATAAAAAATTTCTCTACAGTGTTTATTAGTTGTTGTTTCCATCGTCTTTGGATTTTTACGCTTGTGAGATACCCATCTCACTAACCCTCTCTGTCTGTACAAGGCCATATTACCTCGATACAGAGGCTTTTTTCTGTTCTTCCTCTTCTTTCCCGACTTGCCGGCCTTTCCCTCTTTCCCACAGGGTGTCGGGCACTTTTGGGAATAAACTCTACCATAAGGTTAGCACCATTAAAATAAACATTTTACTAAATAAAGATGTGGTCTAAAATACTTTGTTGAAAAAATTACAAGGACCCAAAATCTTCATCCACTGTTCTAAGTTCTACATGATAACAAAGAAAATGTGCCCTTAGCCGACAGGAGAGGAATGTAGTTCCAATACGACGTTGCTACTCCACACATCGCGCCTAATATTAGGTATTTCTTCATTTTCTTGAATGCCCCATGTCCAAATCGCTGGATTGGACGTAGAGGCCCCGTTGCATGGCCGCCAAAGTCTTTCAGGATTTTTACCTATGGGGATATGTTCGAGCTTGGTGTACGAAACCCCGGTTCAGACCGAAGAAGACCTCATTGGTAGAATTACTGAAGCATCGGTAAAAATCTGTGAAACTCCTGAAGTATTCGAACGCGTCCGGCAATCATTGCATCGGCGTTTGACCGCTTACATCGAAGTAGATGGGCACCATTTTGAACATCTTTTCTAACTGATCTCCTGCTTCTTGTGCTGATAGTAAAAGTTTTTGCCTAACGTACACGTTTCAATGCCTTGCTACTCCTTGCCAATGAATGTCAGTTCAACATTTCTCAAACTTAAAGTCTTTAGTAACTTCTTACGAAGCAATGTGGACCACATCTTTGTTTAGTAAAAAATGGAAAAAAGTTTGCTTTAACGGTCCTTACCTTATGTTAAAGTTTGTTCCCAAAAGTGCCGGACACCCTGTATATGAGCCTCACGAACCCAGGGACAAATCCGAGTGCCATTTCAGCAGGAAATGTAGCTGGCCGCAGTTCCTCCTGATGAGGTTAGTTTTGTACATTTAGTAAGGTTCTCTATATTTCGCCTTCTGATTCGCGAGATAACCGCCGATTGAGGTGGCAGACCTATTCCGCGGGACTTTTAACCATATCCCGTGCGGAGAGCCCCAGAAGTGGCAGTCTGCGTGGGTGTTTCGTATTTGTCTCTTTTCGTTTCTTTCCCTGTGCCGCATTGCTGAGTGAATTCGTTTGGCCTGGCGGTGTAGGGTTAGAGATGCTCGTGCCTTATTTCCTGTCAGAAAGGGTGCAGGTACCTGACCAAATTTGAGACACAGAACTCACTTCTGTGAGTTCGCCATCACTCACGACCTTCCTGCAGAAATGCTGAGACAAATATTTAACCATCGGCGCGATGCGGCGTACAATCGCTGCGGTAAAGAGCCTTGTTACTAATCTTGAATCTTCCCAACTTACTGTTCCCATACACGTTGATCCTGTGGGCAACACCCTCCTGCATGGGATCCAGGTTTCTCTTGCCGTACTGTGTGTCTCTTCTTTTTCATCTCTAATAACTGCTAATTTGCGCTGCTAGGGGAAGCTTAAGCTTCCCTATGCATAAAAGTAAGTAGTAATAATGTCTTTTTTTTCTTGTAGGCATAGAATAAGACAAAGAAGCCTTGTAATACAATTACACAGCCTCATGAAGGCTTCAAATATAACTCACATGTGCAGTCTATAGGGAGCGCAGCATATGGAGGTATTGCTGCCAAGCGCGTCAATTTCCCAGCATAGAGACGCCTGTAAGTCCTTAATGTGCTGTGAGAAAACGTGATTATGGCCGTCATGATCGTTACTCATCAAAGTCATACAGCTGAGCACCCTCGGCTTCTTCGCGATTCAGTAGAGAGTACCGTTTTGTTTGTTACTTTTACATAGGTTATGTCATGAGACTCCATATACATATTTCCTTAGCTGAAAGCACTGCTGTTTTACTTTTCCATGTGCATTTAGACGGGCCTTTGGTTTAGGGTATGTATATACGTTCACTCATCCTATGTTTGGGGCAGTTAGGCTGGGCCATAGGGTTAAGTTCGCCCATTCTATGTTTGGGGAGCAGCGCCCCCAAGGGGATTGTATAGGCTACCTTAGCCATTAGCTAGGCCTTCGGGACGTCTGTCTTCCGTGCTCGCTGTGCTTCCTTCCATTTTCATACTCCTACTGATAATGCTTTGTTCTGTTCTTCCTCTTCTCTCCTGACTTGCTGTTCTCATGCGCGTGGACTCGTGCATGGGTTCCACGTTTCTCATGACATTCTTTATGTCCCTTCTTTCTTCCTCACTTTGGACAACAGTGTACTTTGTGGGTAGGGAGGCTTTAACTAGGAAAATACTTCTCACGGGCGATGTACCTCCATGCATAGGTAGGTATCCATTTTTCTTGGCATACTACGTGTCCCTTCCTTTTTTTCTCTCATGAAATTGTACGTATGATTGCTTCAACTGATGGATAATTCAGTTTACTCATTGCTTTTGTAAGTTAATCGGTATCGGATCGGAGGATGACTCTATTTTCCGTGTGAAGTAATAGTAATGTTTTTTTTTTTTCTCCTAGATGTTGTTACTCTTGTGTTCTCTTGCTACAGGGCTCGTATAGGTACTTTTGCTTGTGCGGAGTTCTTAGAAAACTAAACTTTCGTACTGCTGGTCCTAGTTACAAAATTCTTGCTTGATGCTTTGTATCCTTGGTATTTCCTTTATAGTTCTTACGGAACTCTGTAACTGTGATACTTGCTGCCAGGGTTCTTTTAAGACATTCTGAGCGCCTGGTAATTGCTGTAGCCCTTTTGCAGTCTCTGTTGCACAGTTTTTTTAACGTTCTACGCCCTTCATACTTGCTGATCACTTCCATTGGGCTTGCTGTACCACTAGTACTTATTTGCTGCGGAGCTTGTATAGGACTTTCTACATTGCTGGTGGCTATTGCCGAATTGGAGCTCTCTCCTGGTAAATTTGTTGCAGATTGTGCGTGTGCAATTTGGCTGCGAGTGGAATTACAGTTCTTACAAATGTACTTTCCTTAACAATTTTCTGAGAACGACATTTTAAGTTTAATAAATAGTAGTTACGTTGATACACATTATAATACATGTATTTGAAACTGTGAATTTGGGATGCTAGAGCTCCTAACGCATCATTCCAAAAATTTATCAACGACATTGGCTGCGTTCTTGGTTCTCATATTCAGCCATATTCTTCCGTCAGTTCTTGAACATTCTGAGGTGTATTGTAATCACGCCCAAAATCGGGCTTCCGCAACCTGGAAAAAGGTGACTGTAACCCGAAAAAGTTTTTGTGGGAGCGCCATCTAGCGACGAGCGGAGTAAGCTCAGTGATATTGAAATTCAGTTTTCGTTAAAATTTGTGAGTGGAAGTTCCAAGTTAGTGATCGGATTTACTTATCCTGTTGTTCGTAGTTTATCTATTGAGTATTCGAATGAATTTAGTGCTTTTTTATTCGAAATGGACGTTTGTGCGCCCTGACCTGCGTCACCGTAACCCGTGTCGCCATCGTCATTTGAGCTATGATTGCAACACGAGTTGCCACTGGCTGGGTCACCGGTGCAGCACCGGTAATCCAGAAATGCTGATTGCGACAAACCTCTGATATCCACGAAGATACACAAAAGTTCTTTGGTGTACATCCATGTTTGTATGCGCTCAGTGTTATGCGCACGTATTTAGTTTATGGGGATGTTAGAAACTCGTTGCAGTAGGAAAACTATCGTGGATTTCCCCGTCTCGTTTTGTAATTCCTTGGGCACTCTTTTGTCAACTATATATTTGTAGGCACAGATGCATTGATTTATGTTGTGTTGCAGCTTGATGTAGGCAGCATTGGTAGCACCAGTGATTGTGTGTGAAGAATCTTGAATTAATAAGTTTTTCTTTATGAAAAAAGAAAATGCATATTGACGTGCATTATACAATCTGTGGATATACTATTGGTTTTCTTTGTATGTTTTGTTTCGAAACTCTGAATTAACTTGATATATTCCCAGGTTTTAGTTCGCATTTCTATGTGTTTTTTGTTAACATATGAGCCATATGTCCACTTCCGTTGACTGTGGAACGAATCCTTTTTTTTCTTGGTGTGTATTATTGTCCTTTTGAGTTTAGGAAGCGTGCTATTTCTGTTCATGGGCTGTTCAGTAGTACTTATACAATTTCTAAACCTCTCTTCCTCCTGATGCTGAACGATTTAACACCGCAAACTCTACTCTAAAACAGTGAAAATTAAAAATCATGTATTACTCTTAGAGGCGGGGAGAGGCATCTGATCGTCTTTCGTGGAGAAATGGGAAAGTTTCATATTAATAGGGTATTTAAAAAATATGATCTTTTTAGTAATGTGTAATCTGATCACAGTAATTAACCTACGAGTAATAACTCTGAGAGAGTTGTGAAAGAATAAGTAGGTATATCTGCTTATAGTCTGAAGGTATCTTGACACTTGTGCATATCTATCCTAATTTTTGCGTCTTTTGGGCAATCAATGTTTTTCATCATAAAATTGATACTTTCAGAGGTAACTAGAAAGTTTATCTCAGTTAACATTGCTACTGATCTCAAAGATGCTTCAATTTTTTTCGGTGAAACTACTAAAGGTAAGTTGAAAGGAAAATGACTACCATGGATACAGGTGGTAATTATATTTTACAGTTTTCACTAAATGGATAAACTTATTACTCAGATGGGCTCGGAGAAGAGCCTCCATAAGGCACTGCGTGACAATACTGTTGATTTTGCTAAAATTTTGTTGAAGTTTTTCGTATTGACACATACGTCATTGATGACTAGCAAAACGCTTATGGCGCTAACACTCTTATACTACCTAATGTATTAAATGCATTTTATATATCACATTTATTGAGGTCAATAGGGACGTTAGTGCATAGGTTAAAATGATTCCATGCCTCAGGCGAGGAGTCTGCGTATCAGCAAGTCTACTTGGTGATAAATCAGATTCACTGTAAAAAATAATGTGCACTGATGGAAAAATATGCTTGTGCTAGCACATCGCTTAATCGATTATTAAGTGTAAATGAAGTAATGCAGTTTTTTTGTTGCATCTGTCATACGAGCGTACCTAGGCAACTTCGAGGTTCCCTGCCTTTGCTAGGACCTGATTTTACTACCGAAAGATACGTGCTTATCGTAGCTACTTCTTTCCACAAAGGTCTCTTAGAATTTAAAGCACTACTCTATTCGCGAGCTGAATGTAGATTTTGTACTTCAATTCCCCGAACTGAAGTTAACGTCAGCCATGCGATCCTTTTATAGTTTCAAATATATTTCTCTGTAACTCTGCTAAAAAAAATGTACTTTTCATTCGGACTGTTCCTGGTTGCTAGGTTGGATATTTGCATTTTTTTTTTGGTCGACGAACAAAATCCGCGGTTCGACAACGTCGCGTTCATGACCTGAAATTCGAATATTTCTTCCATCGAATTGCAAGCCAAATCCTTGGGTCAGATCTTCCGAAATGAAAAAAAAAAAGTTAAAAGAACCTGGGGAAAAGAGTTTCTATTCGCGAAGAGTTCAGTTTCTGAAATCGAATTCCGAAATGGAGAAGTTGCAGGAGGCAAGGTTCACAGTCTCCGAATCGAGGCAGTGCGACATGAAAATTAAAACCAATCTGTGCGATAGCAAACCTATTCATCATCTAGTCTAGTACTAAAGATTGCATGTGTAGGCAACAGCTCTGAACCAAAATCTAGTTTTAGATCCCCTTTTATTAATTGGCCCCATTACCTATTATCTACCTAGTTAAGTCTTAACTACTGTTACCTAGTTTGTCGTTAGTTCTACGGGATGTACCCACCCACTACCCTTTACGACGCTTTCCCTATCGTATAGTACACGTCACCGACGCCTTTTCATGATCAGCGCAGTTATGCTGACCCCATCCATCGTGCTGACACTCCATGATGTCAGTCTCGGTGCCCTCGCACTGGACGCCCGTCAGCTTGATGGCGGCGTCCAGTTCGTTGGCCAGCGTCACGTCGGTGTTGCCAGTCGCCGTGGCAGCGGCACTGACCAGAGGGTTCGTGTGTCTGCTCAGCCTGCTAAGGATAATATATTTGGTTACTATTGAATTATTTTAACCGCTTAGCTACTAACCTGAGTATATCTGCCCTGTAGTTACCCAGTGTTTGTAGGTTATTCCTTTCAAATTGTAAGCATTAAAAAAAATACTTAGGGGTTATGCCTCTGTGGGAGCATTAACTAATCGGTGAATTCCCACTGGTCACTTTAGCTTATACGACTTAATTAGGCTTGGATAGATAGGCATTGTTGAGTTGGAATAAGCGACGGACGTTTACTCAGACTTGGTGGGCTACATTATAAGATCTGCATTAGGTTAAACTGAGGTAAATGGCAATAGTTAGCGTGGGTTAGTTAAGTTTGGAAAGCACAGTCTTTATTCAACCGTGGAATTCCACGGGTCCTGCTAATATACTTAAATATTCAACGAAAACATTATCACCTCTCTCACTTCGTTCGTGGGTGATAACAAGAAACCAATATGGCACCTTAGGCCTAGCAAAGCGCAGGGGCGCCTATGATTGGGTCGTCAATGTCGACCTAAGCCAAGCCCATCTGACTTGACTTGTTTGAAATCGAAGGCAGGAACGTTTGCATCGTCACTCTGAATCGTGCTGCAGGTGTTAGAAATAGCCAGATTATATTGAACCAAATGAAAACTCTATTATACGGCGTAAGATAGAGTTCATGGAAGTCTCAAAAGTTATCAATTGAGAGTCTTCTGAAACTTGAACCACTGAGTCGATGCCAGGTCACCTGTTTGAAGTTTCGGTTTCTTTCTTTCGGACATGCCAAGTTTCGAAGGTTTAAGTTTGCTACTCAATCGAACGCATCCAAAGAAACTTACCGTCGAGCGATGATATTGCAGATGACTCGGGCTTCCTCAGGGCCCCAGCCGTCATCACAGATGGTGCCGAGCTCGAAGCCTTTGCCCTCCTTCTTTCTACCGACCACCACCTCACCAGAAACTTCCAGACTGCCGTCGCCCAGCTCCATCTCCGAGCGCCGGTTCAGCTCTACATGCGCTGTGATGGGTAGACAATTTCAAAAATTCAATAAAGAGATACTAAACATATAAAAGTTCGATAGGTTCATATGACTCTTCATATGGGGACGGTATTCAGTTCTTGACACAAACTGGTGAATTCATTGTAATCTTATATCAAATACTTCACACCACAAGAGTAAATTCAGTTAAGACCTATCAAGCAAATGCTTGGCATTATTTTCCCGACTGAGAAGTATTTTCTGAGAGATCTAGATCCGTCGCGGAAATGCACACCTAGCAGCATAGCACAACCCGTACGTTGTTGTCAAGTTGTTCGTGACTTCACTGACTTGGACATATCTGTAACTAGCGATCTACGCCTGTGTGTACGATCTCCTAGTGCGACAATGGTGTCATGATGGGAAATGAGACCGACAATGCATATCTCGCAAAACGATGGTAGGGTAGAGAGAAGAACCTCTTACCAGAGCCTAGTTTTGGCAAGTGAAGGATCACCAGTGAACTTCAAGCATTTGTCAACAATTTTTTTTTTCAACTTCATACATTTTTACTCCTATATAAGAGATGTCTGTCTGAACTAACATTCCTGTCTACAACTCGTTTGCTTTAGGGTCGAATTTTGAAGCGATAGAATTTCTTGAAGTTTGATACATTAGTCAGGCACCTGTTTTTTAGTCAACAAAATGCGAAGAAGTCCATGTAGGTAAATTTTTGCGGTTAACCCTGTACAGAGGTAATTTCTAGATACGTACATACCAAAGGCATTAAACAATAACCGGTGAAATCGTCCGGCGTTGGCATGTAGGGTTAATTAAGCATGTAATTGTACTCACAGACACTGTCGGTGTTCAGCTGAACTGAGTGTCCACTGTTGCTGTGGCTGAAGTCTAGGCGAGGAGGTCCAGACTGCCCGCCATTAGAGGCCTGTGCAAGCTGATTCAGGAGGTTGAGGATTTCTTTAGCTTTGTCATCGTCCACGTCGCCAAGGTCAATTTCGTTACCAGGAGCAGGAGCGTCCGGCTTGTCGCGATTTTCGTTCATAGCGTTTTGGATGATCGCCAATAAAGTTTGTTGGTCCATGGTACCGTCGTCGCCATTTCCGGGAAAGTTCACTGGCATGGTGGGTACGGTGGGTAGCGGGGGCAGCGTGGGAGGCGTGGGACCAAATGGTGGTCGTGGGAAAGGACGAAGACTATTCACTCCTCTGTCGCCTCCACCAGATTGTTGAAAGATGCCTGAATCAAACATGTTGAACATACCTCCAAAGCCACCTTGGCTTCCGCCTTGACCGTCACCATCTCGTCCTCCACCTCGATCGCCACCACCACGATCGCCACCACCTCGATCGCCACCACCACGATCTCCACCACCTCGATCGCCACCACCTCGATCGCCACCACCTCGATCGCCACCACCTCGATCGCCATCACCTCGACCGCCATCACCTCGACCGCCATCACCTCGACCGCCATCACCTCGACCGCCATCACCTCGACCACCATCACCTCGACCACCAAAGTCAGGCCTGTTAGGAGGTCTTCCCCAGGGCGGTGGAGGGCCTGGCCAATGGTTTTCTTTACATTTGCAGACTGCCACTTTGCTCCAGGTCATCTCCCCAGTGAAAGGGCATCGTTGACCGCGCAGTACACCGCCTTTTTCTGTAGAAGAAAGTCCAATGGAAGAATATGATCAGCATATGCAGGAAAGCCACGGACTACAACGGTGGCTGCTCGTTCAGCTTCAAGAAGAGTCTGTGAGAAATGTGGAATTTGACCTAAGTGCAGAAGGTAACGGATCAGCGGTCACTGGAATGTTGAACCGGCATGTAGATTACCGTACAAGCAGTTGCAGAAATTGAAGCTTTACGAATACTGACTTGTCTTGTGCATACGCTGGGATGTGCAATTTGACCCAGATTTGTTTTATATTTAAGTTGTCTTTTGCGTAATTCATCCTTTTTCATTAAATGACGGTATAGCGTCGATTGGAAAGCGAAGTTTTCAAACTTGTCACGCTAGCCACTTTTTACACTCCAAGAGACTCAACTGCAGGTGTTCGATTGCAAAAGCGGATTCGGGGGGGGGNGGGGGGGGGGGGGGGGGGGGGGGGTAACATGGCATGCTCTTCCCCCAAGACCGATCATGGGGAGGGGGAGCTAAGAATATTTTGCCGCCGCCCCCCAAGAGCAAAGTCCAATACTTGCTTAGTTTTTGATAATTGCGCATATGTTTTATACCAGCATTGCAGCGCACCCAATTAATTTACCAATATTCTTCCGAACTCATTTTCCAACACTTTCTCTCAAATTGTTGGGTCGATTTTAAATATTTTTTGGTGCAAAATATTAGGAACGATTTCTTTCTAGTTGTATGCAGCATTTATTTAACCCTAAAACTATTAAGCTCTCTAGGGTCATGAGTAGGGGTCATACTGCTGGTCCCACGTTTCATATTTTACTCAGAAGCACCTCTGGAAATGAATATTTCTATCATAGTGCCCTTTCTCTAATTTCTCTACCCCAGCAACAGTGAAGAGAACACATCATTTTTAAAATGCCCGTATTACCTTGTCATGGTAAAAAACTACATGACAAAATTTTATCTCTTTTGGCTTAAAACATGCGACGTTATTTCCCCGAGTTTCAGGCGCCATTTTCTTAACCCTAAATATTTTACTCTGCTAGAGCTAAAAAAGAATGGCCCACTGCTTGGCTCAAACTGCAGTTTTTACCTGGGGAAAATTGGAAAATACGATCATAAATGCTTTATCTTATCCATTACCAACGAAGAGCCCCTATGAATTCTGTAAAAATTCCCCAAAACCTCGAATGGGGTAAAACAGTCTTTACCTTAAACTCTTATTTTAACATAATTTTCCATACATTTCAATTTACTGGACAAATTTGTATTATTTTTAGTTCAACCTAATCGTCTTGATCTTCTTCAATTACTGCTCTATTCGGTTAACCGTAAAAACAGCTAAACCCAGTTGTGGTTCAAAATATTGGGAATATTGGGCAAAAATGTTTGTACCAGGTTTCATTTTGTACCTATGGGGAAAATTTTAGCATTTTTATCGTAAAGCATTGTATTTTATTCATCAGCAGCAAAGAGAACTGAAAATTTTAGTCAGAAACCTCCATTACCTCGCCGCCTTGAACTTTCATTTTCATAACCTTTCCCCAACGTTTTATCTTACTTTACCTTATCGATTTGGCGATTTTATGTGTGTCTTTAACTTAAAACATTTTTCTTGATTTTTTTTCTAGTAATATGCATTGTTATTTATTAAAAAATATTCAACCTTGCTAGAGTAAAACAATTTTAGGTAAAAATGTATATTCAATAAACAGTTTTCTATTATTAGGAAACGCAATTGTTCTCGTTTCAGAACACTTCTCATTATCTCTCTCAAGAAAAGTTCAACTATTAGATACTCTTTGAAAACTAAAAGTCATTTCATTTTAAAATAAACCCCCAATTGTACCTATAACTTTTTAGAAACTTTCTTGAAAACTCCAGGACCGATTTTGATAACTCTGAGGCTTCCAAACAGTTGTTTCTGGTGGGGAATGTGTTTCGAACGGGGAATATGTTAGTTTGTCACTTTGAGTAGATGAGCATTCAAAAATCTTCGAAGCCAATTTATTACACTGGTCTGCAAGCAAATTGCTACAGGAATTCTTTCAACTGTATAATTTTCAATTTTTTCTCATAAGAAACCTAAAAATTACATGTGGGGCATGCATTTTTACCTCTATTTTTAAATCTTAGCAAGGTTAAAATTTTTTAGGGCTAAGCTAGTGGTGCCTGCAACTAGAAGAAATCGAAACGAATATTTAGAAAAAATAAAATAAAAATCAGTCTAGTGAACAACTATATTGCTTATGACGGCAGAAAAGTAGCTATCCCAATGATTAATACCCTAGTTCTTGAATCATACATAACTGATATACATAAGGAAGTTTTTATTGAAAGTCTTCTAGGTTTTTCATTTATTTTAACCCAAGCTTTCGAGCTATTAAGCATAGTCCCTCCTCAGGGGAACCCCACATATAGAACAGTACCGCACCTTGGCTGGCTAGTATAGACTGCCACTTTTGATAATCATTGAATGCTGCATTTGGGTCCAAGAAGCAGGGACGGATCTGATAGGCTTATAATCATTGGATGCTGCATTTGGGTCCAAGAAGCAGGGACGGATCTGACAGGCTTATAATCATTGGATGCTGCATTTGGGTCCCAAGAAGCAGGGACGGATCTGACAGGCTTATAATCATTGAATGCTGCATTTGGGTCCAAGAAGCAGGGATGGATCTGACAGGCTTATAATCATTGAATGCTGCATTTGGGTCCCAAGAAGCAGGGATGGATCTGACAGGCTTATAATCATTGGATGCTGCATTTGGGTCCCAAGAAGTAGAGATGGATCTGACTCCCTTATAATCATTGAATGCTGCATTTGGGTCCCAAGAAGCAGGGATGGATCTGACAGGCTTATAATCATTGAATGCTGCATTTGGGTCCCAAGAAGTAGGGATGGATCTGACTGGCTTATAATAATTGAATGCTGCATTTGGGTCCCAAGAAGCAGGGACGGATCTGACAGGTTTAGCTCGAATTAAGAGTGTTGGGTGGAGTTGCTCGCGTTTTTGTCACGGGATGTCATTGATGCTGCGAGTAAGTTGGCAATTTGATAATCTTCAGGTTAATGCGTTTGAGAATTTCCAAAATGTTAACATTGATGGGAATAAATAATTGTGGGTCTGCCGCTTCACTTACCGTGGTTTCAACAATAAAGGTTATTATGTTCTTGGTTTGAAGAGCTCCTCTGTTGAATGTACTTCCAAGGTGAACTGAACTAAGCCAGTGGCTCCCTGCAACAATTTTAACCACCGCCAAAGAGGCTATGTTTTTTTCGAGTTTGTTTGCCTGTCTCTTGGTCTATCACCAAAATAATTAAAAGACAGATCTGTATGAAATTTACAAGGATTGTTGAACGTGTTGAGAAGAACAGATGATGCACGCAGAGCGAGAGTATGTACCCACACTCACCAGTTCTCCAGTACACGGGAGGTGCGTCGTACGCTTCCTCCTTCGCCGCCTCCAGCATGTCCAGTGGAGACTCGAACACGGTGGGCGGCCTCATCATCGCGCCCATGGCGCTCTCGCTCATGGTCTCCACCACCTCCCTCGCCAAACTGTCAACACAATAATAACGTGCCACTGATATCCAATTTTATTATGTAAATAAACGAGGGAGTAACAGTCCAAGTCCACTAATGTCTAGCTTGAAGTGAACGAACGTGTCAGGTCTGAGCAAGTCTCCGCGCTGCCACTGTGAATCGTAACCTGATTTGATATAATTCCCGAGTGCAATCGAATTGCCAATATTAAGATTTGCAAAAATGGAGTATTTTTATATTTATAAGAACGATTACTTCCGATTTTTTTTTTTTTTTGAGCTAGTGTAAAGTATCTTTGACTGACCGCTGGTAAAACACCCGTTAAATCTGGATTAAAAATAAAAGTAACGTCGAGGCGACTTATTCGGAGGCACACGGTAACGGTAAAAAAAATTCAAATCGGATTACGATTTAAAGTAGGGAATCGAAGCCTCAATTTTTTTAGTCATAAACTCAAAATTGTTGTCGGCTGGTGGGGCACAGTGGGACAGGTAACTACAATCAAATTGGGAATTTCTTTCTACTTTAATTTCCCTGAGATGCTGCAAAGAAATGGTGCGCTAGGATCAAAAGAATAGCTAAAGTAACCGAATAGTTTAAGTTTTTTGTGCTTAATAATTGTACTTATAAGAGTGCTAGCATATCTGCTGCTGTATTTAAAACTATCACGAGCAGCAACCCTAAAATATGATAACCGCTGTCATACAGTAGTGTTCATGACCCTGATAGCGCCAAGGAACGAGGTACATTGGCAAGATTATTCTTAATAGTGAGCTAAAATTTTGGTGACAGGAGAATGAGGGCTGCAAAGTTTTCCTGAACAGGAACTGGTCGCCCTTTTCTTACTTTTTTGATACGATGTTGTGATTATGAAGCAGGCAGGCGTGATATATCTCCTGCAGTAACAACAGGCACACGAGTATAGTGTGAGTAATAAAGAGGAGCCTCAGCAAATTCTTTGGCAGCATCATTTGGGTCGGTTACAGTGGGTATGTAAGTAAAATACTTACTTAAAATATGCCAAGTATACAAGGAGAAGAGGCCATCAAAGGCTTTGCTACATTATCAATAACTTCGGACTCTATCGAGTTAGCGATATACATACCCATGCAGGTCTGAAGGCCTGTTCACCACAAAATATAGCCTTTTACGCATGGTTTTCAGTTTATCATTCATATGCGTGGACGTGTCTTTTAAGCAACGAAAACGCGAGCAGTTTCCTGAAATCTAAAAATCACTGTAATCTTGACGAGCTACTGAAAGTTCACAAACAACTCTTACTTATGCCAGTGCCACACTATTCAGTCGTACGCTCAACTTTGAAAGGACGTTCAGGTCGCAGGTCGTCCCAGTTGCATTGTCTCGTGAAACTCAGCCTCCAGGATACTCGTGGTAAGCACTCAAGCTAAATGATGCGCTCAAAAGTTGGGGGTTCAGTTGCATTACGTGGTCTCATCATAAAGCGCCGTTCATTTTTACCGCAGATAGCCATGTCAGATCGGAGCGTTTGCGCATACGGCCGTACAAGCCTTCAGGATTGTGACGTCAAGCCAATAGCGTGGCTCCTTTGGCAGCGAGAAATCAAGCCAATAGCGTGGCTCCTTTGGCAGCGAAAAATCTGGGGTAATTCTACAATGGCGCGATGTTGTTGGCTTGACGTCACAATTCTGAAGGTTTGTACGGCCGAATACGTTAACACTTAAATTGACATAACTATCTTCTGTATATGAAATGTGTCATAAGGCGAGCTGACTTGACTGATTAATGTTTTAGCAAATCTGTAGGCAGACACACGTTTATGTGTATGATTATACAGCAAACATTAGAACGATTAGCTGAGAGAATGCTAACAATGGATTGTAGTTTGCACCATTTGCAAGCCTATGCCAATGCCTAAAGTACACGACTGGGTCTGTACGTCACGAATATTGCTCCATTGGTACAGTCCCTGGATAAATTATTCGACGCAGCCTGATACTTTTGGCACAAACTCTGCATATTTCGGGCTTATCTTGACAGAAAACACAAACTATCTTCATTTGTAACCTTTGAGTGGCTAAAATAAAGTTTTTTTTTATATGGACCTATGCCCTATAGTTGCAGAGACGTGCCAAAAATATCAAGCTGGGACAACTAATTCGTAGTAGACTTAAGGAGGAGGCCTTGCCTAGGATCTCAGTGACGTCACGTGACCGATATGGCAACACTCACCGCTGGCATCGCTCTTCATCCGTAGGCTCAGCACCCAATTTCCCATTGGCCAGTGTCATCAGCTTAGCCTTGCCGGTTGCCATCATCATGTTCATGAGCTGGCAATGGATTATTAATGTTATAAAAGCTTTTGAAGTCTCGTTAATGTATCACGAATTAGCTGTTAAAAACAAGAAGAGACTTAGTTTGTGAAGATAAACGTAACTTGGAACCAACGCACGAGGGTGTTCCCGCACAAAATCANGACCTGGCAATGGATTATTAATGTTATAAAAGCTTTTGAAGTCTCGTTAATGTATCACGAATTAGCTGTTAAAAACAAGAAGAGACTTAGTTTGTGAAGATAAACGTAACTTGGAACCAACGCACGAGGGTGTTCCCGCACAAGATCAATGCCCATAGGCACAATAAGTCAGAAAAGAAGAGAGGAACGTATTAATAGTAGCAGAATTATATTGGTAGGAAGGAAGTGTGCACGAAAGAAAGATATCCCCAAGGACTATCTAAAGGAATCTATATTGTCTCCCATAACATAGAATGGGTTAACCTAATTAAAGTAACCTTATAGCCCATCCTCTGTTCCCCAGGAGCTACAACTAGAAGTAAATATAGATCTAGACATAGAGGGGTACACAAGTGCCTTCGGACAGGGATTGACTGAGCCATAGCGTCATGTGCCGGGAGGTTTTTAGGTGAAAATTGCAAATCCAACCAATCCCAATTTCTGGCTGGGTCAGTGTCTTCGCAGTGGATTTAGAATGTCGGAAACTGCAATGCTGCAACGTTCTTCACCGCCCTAGCGAGAGGAGAACCCACGACCTTGAGGGCGCTAGCGTAGGTCTCTATGCACCCTGCCTGGCCTCCTTATGACAACGAGTTGCAAGCACCGTAAGTACTTGCCATTAGAGCACTAAAAGCTACGTTTTCTGCAAAGCTTAGAGCTGCAGAGTGTAAAACGGGGGTTTCAATAAGTAATGTTCATACTTCAACTTGGGAACCTTCAGTTTTTGGATGAATATCTCTTCTACCTCACCAGAAACTGCACCGAAGACCGTACGCCCGTAAGTTAACTGAGATGACATTAGGTAGTATAATGAGAAAATTTCGCTGTTTCAGTCCCAATTGGAAGGCTTCTACGTCAAGTGGTGCAGTCGTTTGGCTGTTGATGTAAGAAAACACCACGTCCCAACTCCCAAAGTATTATTAGCATTGTTAACTTCATGTTTAACCACAACACCCATACAAAGTGTAATCCACGCAGTGAGGCTCGCTGCGGCCGCCGTGGGGCGTAACACACCACGCACGACCAAGTGTTCAATGACACATTATTTGTCTCGAGTTGGCCACGTGCCCTACAACGGGCAGGGAAACTAGGCATAAAGAACAGAAAAGACACTCAAATGGATGGCCCCTTTCGTGGCCTTCCACACGAGAGAGAGAGAGAGAGAGAGAGAGAAGAGAAGTCCCGCAGACTAGGTCTGCTATCTCGATCGACAGCCCACCACAAGGAACAGAAGGGGAAACATACTGAACCTACCTAACTTTACAAAACAAACATCATCAGAAGGAACTGTGACCAGCAGCAACAGCTCTTGCGAAAAGGTACTCGGGTCTTCTCCTGGGGTCGTAATGCCAAGGTAGTAAACTCTCATTTATAGACAAGCGGGGAAAGAAATGAAAGACCGCATTTGAACTCCCTCTCTTGCAGTAGAAAATCCTAGTTCATTTCTTACCCCAAATGTGGATCGCTCAGTTCTTCCCCACTTGACTATACTGGTCACTTGGATAATTAAATGTGAAGCCTCGATTTCGTGCACTTTTTCCCAGCTTGGGGCTGCCTTGATAATTGACATGGATCCTTCGTTAATAAAACTAAATGGATGGAATTATACCTTCTTCAAGTGACTCTGACTATTACAAATGTAATTCCTCGAGTCTGTAGACTTTTTCATAGCATAAAAGCCTGTATAATTAAAAGTGATGTCTCGAGCCGGTAGACTTTTGCACAAATTAACAATAATTGCATTCTATTAACTACACATGGGAATATGGTAAAGGTGCACAATGCACAGTTTAATGCTACAGAGATCAGATACTATTATCATTACAAACAACACTGCACTGCGCCCCATTATTTGTTCCTAGTTTGGTACTGGTATGCGCTGCCAACGGCTATACATGTTGGATACAGTAGATTAGTTTGCAGCCAGGACCATTACGGATCACCTTAAGTAGGGTATTAAATCAAATTTTTCTATTCTGAGCTGTACACTGAGAGCGCATTTTCTTGCCCTAACTGAGACGCAGTCAGTATACTTGCACTCGTGAATCTCGGCACATTCATAGATGAGGTCGACAAAATATGTCATTATAGGTAATATGAGCTGCCTGGATAATTAAATATGACGTCGGGAGTCCGTAGACTTTCACTGGTCTAGCTGACCATATAAATGTATACATTTCATAAGCTCCTAGATTTTTCATATAAAGCAGCACTATGCAGGATACCCTGGTGTGTAAGTAGTATAGTGAAATCAGTACTTGCAAACATATTAATGAAGTTACTTGTCGTTGCACAGAAATCTCAAATTATCGCTTACACTTGTACTACTTTTTGATACGGTTGATCTGAAATTAGTTTTGAAGGGTTTTGGAGCAATAAAAACCACAGCAGAGGCCAAATGTGACCCTTAACGTCATTTATTTACTAGTGTTGAGTTATTCATTTGATATCACAATAATTGTAACATAACGTAAGCTAGTAAAATTCAAAGTGCAGCACAAAACAAGTGATGTTTTACGTATATCACATATGTACTTAAATGCCCCCCCCACAACTTTTTGCGGTTGGAAATATTTGGAAATATTTCGATTTCTAAGACTGATACAATTAAGGTGGGCGGCTGCCGTTGCATGAAGTGAATGATGATGTTGTTGGCTGTAGTAGAACAAAACCTAGCAATAACAAAATGTCAACAAATTAAATCAATTTACCTTTTTATTCTTTCGATATTACAAGAAAGTGAATGAAGTCTTACTGTTATGAACTCATCACATGAGAACTAGATGTAATAGAGAAGTAAAGCATGTGTAAATCAACACACGAGAACCACAGAATGTGTAACATATTCTAACCTTGGTTTTGAGGGCTACTACATCCTCCAAGTAGGGCCTCGCAGCTTCTATGTACATCAGAGAAAGGTCCAGGAGGTCCAACATTTCTTGGTCGCCAGCCAAATTTTCTCGGACGATCTAAAAGTATGGAAGACAGAGATACACTTAGGATATATGCGTGGTTCCAGTTCT
>LQNS02278187.1:26065140-26076576 GCA_001587735.2 Parhyale hawaiensis | reverse complement strand
AAGTCTAATACTCCTCCTGCATTACTATAGAGACCATCCTTTCTAACCTTCATCCTGACAGGGCAGAGGTCCCGAGATCGCTTCTTGCGAGATGTTCTGCCCGTCGGTGAGCACCACCACCAGGTAGCCAGTACCACACAGCTGCTCATCATAAAGATCATGTTATTGCCTTGTATAAATTTTACTACATATATTGTAAGCCTCTCTAGACAGAATGCCCAGTTTCAAGATACTTGAAAGGAACGTAGTATGTTGATCGGAACATGAATCGAGGGTGTTCGATCCCAAACTGGATCGACACGCATGCGTATGCTGTGTAATTCGAGACAAAAGAGAGGAATTGTCACTCGTAAAATTCAGAACTGTTGTCAGTTTCAACTCTATGTGATACTCTTCCATTTTCCTCTTTTCTTAAGAAAGGTAAATTATGCAAGTGTAATGTAGCAAAATACCTCTCTTCATCCATAAATGGGGCTGTGGATCAATGTTCTTCCCATTATGATGTTGAATTCATCATCGTAGTCGCAATGCAACATGCCCTTATAATGCCAAACACCAAGAAGATGCTACTGAGTACACACCGACACTTTCTGGTACAGACGGACCAGGTAGACTAGGAAACAGAAACCCAAAAGTATAGTCGTATACATTCGTGCCGAAAGAAACACATTTCTTGAATACATACAATCTTACCCCCTTACGTTGATAAATATTTCGAGGAAGATGAACGACTGCTATCAGCGACTGGACGTCTCTCATAAAAGAAGGAGAGGCATCAATAATATTGGCTCCTGTAATTTTCGTTAGCAATAAATAATTACGTCAATGCTGAGAACAGCTTGCGTGTGGCCAGTGATGCTTACCTCAGGAGGAGGCGGAAGGTTACCCTCTAGATCCACCGTCGAGGTCGCTCCCTCGTAGCTTGGCAGCTCTGAAAAATGAATAAAGTTGAAGAATACAGGATACCTGCTTATTTACTGACTCCTCAAACGGTAAATAAGAAAAAGATGTGCCGCTGTAGTCTATTTTTTCGCTATAACTAGAAAATGAATAATATGAGCATAAATTTGAGAAAAAAAGTATGTGTACTTCGTTTACCCTTATCTCTAATTTATCCGATCCAGCTGAGGAACCTGCGCTTTTTTCTGAACAAAAATCGAAAATTATGTATTAACCCTACGTTCTTAAGGTTGCGCTAGATGGCGCTTTCTCCCTTAGGTGTACACTAGGAAAGAGAAAGAATAAAAAAAAAATCAGTTGTAGCGAAACAGAACTGCTTGACAAGATAGGGTTACAGATTAAACACAAAAAGACCCACTTCTTTCGTTCTTGTCGCTAGTTTATCATACATCACAAAGGTGCTTACCTTCTTCCGTAAGATCTTTGGTGAGTAGGACATTCTGGTCGAGTTCCGAGACGAGTACGAAGGGCGTGGTGGGGCTGAAGACCTTCAGTTGGTTGCCGGTCACTGGTCCTCCGTACGCCAACGAGACGCTGAGGCTGCCCCCACATGCCGCCTGCATGGTGATCTCTGCGAAGTCCACGAATCCTGCCTCGCAGTCGACGTTTCTGTTACGAACGTTACAGTTAGTGGCTGCTGGAAGAATGCATATTTGCCTAATGTTTTGTTTGGTCCATCACTTCGCTGTTCCCACAAGACTTTCAGCTACCCAATATCTCGAGAAAAATTAAAAGTCGTGCCGTGCAGTCAAATTATTGCAGCGAACCTTACTTTTAATTCGGATACTTGCTATAATCGTTCATTCCCTTTACGTAGTACAAAGTCTTCAAATGTTGCGTTAGTTCCATTTAATAATTAGCTACCGCATGATGACGAAAATATTTGCTAAAATGCTATCCATCAATGTCAGCTGTCTTTAGTAAGTATCAGATATACATACTTAAATCTGCAGTAAGTAAGAACTAAAAAAGCGCCCACTTTTCTGTTGTTGACCAGGAATCAACGAAATTATTCGAACACGAGAAGCTCTCGCTGCATCAACAGAAAATTATGCGGACCCAGCTTTGGTGGTGCTTCTACTGATAGTATTTTACCAATACTCTCTCAACTCTCTGCTCCAGGGTTTTCGCGGCGAAAATCACAAATTTTGCCGTACAGTTAACATTTCTGTGGGGAACCACAATAGAATAATCGCCGTGGTTAACTCTTTCAATCATGACCTAAAAAACGCCTTTCGCGTGTTTCTAGATCTAGAACTAGTCCTAGAAACACTTATTTTGAATAGGGACAATAAATAATTAACAAAGTATCTGTTGGAACACTACAAATCTAAAGAGATCTAATTACTGCACGTGTAGTTACAGTGTAGAACGTTTCGACACCGATTCATGTTAATCAGCGGCTACTAAAATGGATTGGCTACATGCTTCACGCACGCCAGGTATTCATAATTCATGCATGAACTAGAAGAAGAAGACTACTGACATTAAGAAATGGTAATTTCACTTCATATCCTCAAGTGTATGAAAGAACCACCGGGACCGAGGCATGGTACTGTGCAATATCCCTACTTTAGTAACCATGAGCGACCAGCAGGTACTAATACAACTTAACTACCGAAAATAACTGTGGTCTTATGCGTCAGAGATGTGAAAATTGGGTATAAAAGAGTTCTTAACGTGAAGACCGAAATTGTTGAGTGCAGATCACGTGCTTATGTATTAGGTTGGCTTTGGCTTCCGTATAGATACAATACGCTGTTTCAAGCAGGGGAAAGAAAAGGGATATCTTGTATGTCAAGAATCCACGAAACCCAGATTTTAAAACACTAAGCAATGGACCGACCTGTCGGAGAAGAGGAGCTTGAATTAAATACAGATTGTCAGTAGAATAAGGTAATGGAAGGAAACAGAGTATACATAATTCACAAGATACTTTATACTACGTAGTACGTTAAGGTGTTGAGGGTACTTACGTTATGCTGGTCATAGCCTTTGCAGAATGCACCGCTATAGAAACGAGCAGAAGAATGGCCTTTGTTCGGCCACCCCGTAAGGGAGCCATGGCTGCCCTGCAAAAAAAAAAAACACCATTCTCTGTATAAAATATTTGGAGCATTGAATGCTGACAGTATTTCTAAAATGCCATCACCAATCTTTAATTAGTAACAGAGACATTTGGCAATAACAGACCACTCGGTTAACCGTCATTTGAAAATGCTAACCGTAAGTCCAATGTTTAAAATGCGGTTGCTGTAAATTTTTTGATACCCATTAGCATGTTTCAGTTTGTGATTAAAACAAGACTTTTAAAAGGCAGATGACGCAATATTAAACAAGAGGGGGGAACCCACGACTCTCAAATGAACGCGTTCCCTCAGCTCATCAAACTACAGTTTCTTTGTAGCCTGGTCATAACAATGGCCTGCCTACTCAAAACTGAACAAAAACGTTAGCATGAGCGGAGACAGTCCGCCCTAACTCGCGCCTCGGTTGAGCGTAGTAAAATGTCATTACTCTATAGCCTATGCGAGGATCTCCAACAGTGCAACCGATGTTTTTATTTTCTGCAACTGTGGTTAGCTTAGTGTGTTCAAGTTCCATATTGCCTGCAACTGCCGTCGATAGTACTTATTTATAGAATATGGCATAATTGTCCCAGATCTCGACAAGTCCTACCCATACTCTACAACCTGGATCGAAAGGAATATGCTGACCTTACGCGTAAACACTGTGGTAAGAATGTAAAAGTGTTACTTTTGAGAGGGTTCTTTCTTCAGAGAAATCTTTAACCAGGCATCGATTATCAGGTTCAAATGATAATAACACTCCAATAATATCTGCAGGAGGTGGAAGCAAGTAAAAAAAAATTACATTGAGCTCTCGCAACCAACGCAGCTCGATCATTGACAGCCATAAGGTATTGATTGCCATGAAATGGTCTCGCTGGATGGAGTCATTTGAGGTAGTGTACTGCGCAAAAAGATCTAGCACGCTCTTTAGTATAACTGAATAAATTTGATATGCAGTAAGGATAATACTATCTACCGTCTCAGTATAAACAATGGCAACCAGTATAGCATATTCATGACGCTATACAACACGTAAAATATAATTTATATGAGTTAGCTAAATCCCTCCAAATATTGATACCGTTCGTGTGTTTGTTGATTGGTTGTTTCCTTGCCTATAGTTGCTTTCATCGTCCTATCAGCATTTACTGATACGCAAAATTTGAAATAATTCTTTGCTTCATTGCGTGGCATGGATACAGACTTTCACTTGCTTCTCACATCTAAGCTTTAATTGCTCCGAGCTCACGGTGGTACCTTTATTACCCAAACAAAATTTGGTAGATCAGAGGAGAAAAAAGTATAAGATATTCTTCAGAGCAGAACCACAATATTGAAAAATATTGGGGTTCCGGTGAAGTGATTATTTCGCATAATTAGTTCATGACAGCTCGGACCACTAATACAGTTACATTAACTAATTCCTACTACTGAACTAACTAAGGTGTTTCAAGAGAAAAATGGCGACGAATATATAGTAGGATGAGAGGGTAAGGAGGGGAGTTTGCGCACAGAACTAGGCTAACAGTCAACAAGGAAAGAATGGGACAGAACTTATAAGCGAGAATAAGTAATACAAAGTCGCTTGCAAGGCTCTGCCGAGAGCCTACGAGGTGACGCCTGGAACGGAGGCGCGACGTCTCGTCGTAACAAAAGATGTACCAACCTAACTAACTGCTGCATCCTGAGTTTCCTAAGGGAAATCCACAACATATAATGCTTGTAGCAATTGTAAGAGCAGCACGTATAACTTACAGTATGTGTTCTTACAAATAAACATACTCATGTACATACACATCCATGCTTGCAGGCATTCACTCGGGTACACAAAGAAGTGCACCTGTGCACACGATCGTAGGCTGCCTATGGCAACTGAGCCCAAACATCGAGGATGCCATGGCATCAGTGGCAGGCCAGTAAGCAAGGCCATCAAAAAAGTGCATTCTCATTCATTTAATCAATAGCGTGTATTGAGAGAGGGGGGGAGGGGGCTTGGCTTCATCAAAGCTGCAATTTATCAAGGTTGCTCCGATCATATAGTTATTGTTATTATCTTTGATAGTTCCAGCGTCAGTTTCTACGAGAATAGCGATCTGACAGAGGGAGAAACAAAGGACTTACAGTATGTCGATTGAAACAAAGACTTCATGCAGCAAGGTGTTCCCACACAGGTTTAACACGCATGGGAACAAGAAGTCGGGTAAGAAGAGGAAGAACAGAGGAAAGAAAAATCAGCAGGAATATGAAATTATTAAGAACAAAGTGAGCTCAAAGACAGACGTTCTGAAAATCTACTCAATAGCTAACGTAACCTCTCCCCAATGCATACGATGGGCGAACTTAACTAACTCTATATATATGTAGGGCCTATGACCCATCCTCTGCCCGCTTAGGGGTTCCGATCAAACTTGGGAGCGCTGTTGACAAGTGAGTTTCTAAACGCTTCAGGTAGCAACTCTACAGTTGGTATGACCGACACGTTACCATTCCTTACGGATGGTAGGCTGTCTTTGGAATGTCCGAAGTTGTTAACAGGTGATGCTAGTAAACGGTTGGTGAAATATTGGAGCTGTCAGAGCAGCTGAAATATTTTGAAATAGCCTTTTACGATGCCGCCTGGGGCTAACCTGAGATTCACGTGCAGTATGTGTTGCATGCCTATAATTTAGGCTATGCACCTATTCTAGCTGAATCGAGCCTATTTTAGCTACTCTAAACTAGCACGTACTCTTGGTTGGGCTACATACTACACCTAGACTCCTAGTGCTTAGCTGTTATAGTTTGGCTAATACACAGTATAACGCAAATAAGCTCTAGCTGGTCGCAAGAGTAGAAAATGAATTTGTGGGCATGTTGCTCAAGATCATTGCCAGGAATCTAATTTCTGAGCACCGTTTTCACAATTTGAAGTAAAGACCAAAGTGTATGTAATGAAAATAAATCCACTGGTAGTTGAGGTACGATTTAAAATCATACTCCACAAATCCATTGTATTATATCTAGTTCCTAAATGCGTCAAGTTGTCTACTAAATCGCATTTTCAGCTTCTGATTAGCATCGTGAGGCTACCGCGAGTGTGATTCTTGTATTGAACATTTACTGCAAACTGCCAGCAATATAACTTCAATCTTATGCAGTGAGTTATCCAATGAATCTTTTCTCCCAGTATACTGTCTGATGTGATGGGTATCTTGCCATATTTTAAACGCTAGCTGGAGCCCTGACACTCGTTCATATAAATATTCAACAATACAATAAAGACCGATTGTGTGCTTATTTGTCTATTTTCTGTCACGCTTTAACAAATTAGATAGGCGAAAATTCAGGTGCCGAAGACGGTATCTTGGATACGGGGGTCGCACTTGGGCGCTCCAGCTGAGGGACCTGAGCCTGCCTGCATGACCATGTCTGGACATGTTCATTTTTCAACGGTGCTACGGTCACTTAACTACGCCTCATAATATGTAATTTTTTTTTTGACAGAATGCTGAATTTTCATTTAAGAAGTCTTCTGAACAGTAACAAGCACAAGAGACAGCGAGGGTTTTCCTGAAGGGCTAACTTACTGCTGTCATTTATGATGACGGCTCGGGACACTTGAAGGAAAGCATAGTTAATAAAGCAGGATCAACACAAATTCTTCGCTGTCATTTTATGACAGCGCAGGCACACTAGCGTACACAATAAGGCGCATTCGAACGGAGAGCGTAACTAAGATTTCAAGGCTACTTGCCCGGGATTTGAGACAGGTAAGCCATTCTCCTTCGACCTGCTGAATTGAGTTTCGGCGTTAGCCCTTGATCGATTATGCTGAATCTTGTTACTAAACGTAGAGTTTTTCAGACGCTCCTAACACCTGTTGACGAGATTCAACGTTGTAAGGCCAAGGGTCCGGTCTCCAGGGTCTCGAGAAGACAAATCTAATTTGTTTGTGCCTGCCAATCGAGGAGGCCCATAGCAGTATTTGAAGACGTTAAGAGTAGCCTTCGATATTTTTAGGGAGGGGGTATGGTCGGTGTATACGCTATTTACGTTTTAGATATGTGGCAAGCGAAACAAGTCACTATTACTAATGAAGACTGAAAGAAAATCATTGTGATTCTGCAAACCATTGTTACTTTTTCACAATTACAACCATGCAAATCTATTTCTAGATTTCATCCCAAACCAAAATTCCACTTCATTTTCTTTAGCTATATAAACATATCGTAGCATATCCTAGTGTAAAATATTGGCCTTAGAAAGCTATTGCCCTGAGCCATTCGTTGACATATCATTGCGCTCCAGCTCCACGCAACGGTTGTGTTGCGTTTACATGTCTGCTGGAAGCTAAATAAATCTATACCGTCGTTACGGACAACGAAACAAACCTAGCGATTTCAGTGACGTCATGACCTTGAACCTTTGATTTTCTGAGAAGCGCTTCGCGTGATGCGACCGGTTAAGTGCGCTGATGAATCTATTTGGCGAGATCCATTGGTATATGATGACTGAATGAATGCGTTGTGGTATTGCTATATAAATTGCGGGCATCCATGAGTCTGGGGATACATCTATGTATTTCGGTACGCGGTGCTGGGCACGCGATCGCTGTTCCGCGATCGTAAAATTGCCGTCCCGCGACCACAATAACTCGGCGAAAACGAAAAAAAAATTTCAGGCTAAAAAAATTTCGCGATTCCACAATTGGTAATCGCCAGTGAAGTTTCTATGCGAAATAATAAACGATTGAACCATTAAAAGCTATTGTCAAGTAATGCTGGCTTAATTTTAACTGATGCGAGTATTAACCTTCCGCGTATCAAGTAATCACTGGCTTCCAGAGGCAAACTATTTATTGGATTATAGAGAAAAAGCTAAAATATCTTTAAAACACTAAACACATTATTACGTATTTTTCTAATATTGATTCAATATAGTCATGATGCTAAACCATCGCGTACTACTCCACTGGCTACCGTATTTTACATTCCATACTGTCATCCGCCACATTTACTGATACCAGGACGCAAACCAGCGGAAGTCTGCCAACCAACTTGGAGTAGGAGTGTTGATAGCAATTTCACCTACGCGCAACCGAAAGTTTAAACTTTTTTAGTTCAACCACTAGTGGTTATGTGGTAAGTTCTTCCCCCTATGTGGCTATGTGGTAAGTTGTTCGCCCTATGTTGCCGACCTAAGTTAGTTTTTAGCGGGAAAGGCGACTAAAACGAAAAAATTATTTTTCATCGAAAAATTGGACAGCGCAGTAGCGGATAGAATGGCACAGATTTTCGCATCCACTATCGTGCAAAAATCAATTGTTGGTAAATTCCATGATCGCGGAGTATAAATTCAAAACACCGAGCCCTGTTGGTGCTGTGATATATACTCGTCGAGAAAATTGGCAAGCAACTCGTTGTGATAAACATGTAGTAGAGCTTTTATCTACTTGCCGAAATCCCTTAACTTACTATAAACATGTCGTGGTACTGCCATTTATTAGTTGACATACACTCACCTCATGCTAAGTATATGTCCCTAAACACTACATACTTATCGAATATTTGCTCCCACGTATGTTGCCGAGTAATATCTGTCCAACTATAAGTAAATTAATATCAGTGGTTTGCATGCGAAAAAAACATCGGCAATAATACCCCGTGTCATATGGGAAAAAGCGATGTAGCCTAACTGCCCAGCCCAGAGTTTCCCCAACTTTATCGAAGTAATTACCCCTAATGCAATTTCGAAAATGAACTAATATAATTTTTAGTTACATGATGAATTGCACAGGTTATATAACCTGTTTTATTCAAGCTCCTTTTTGTTACACAGAACATCCGTTACCTCGACAGCATGGGTCTGTTATGCCACTGGGGTACTTCACCACAGGGTTGGTAGCCCCAACAAGGTTGTGATGGCAATACGCTTCTACATTGCTATGCCCCTCAGCAACCATATTTATGAACTTTTAAAGACTGTTTACTGCCTCAGTTATCTGGTATCCAAGGACAGCCATTCAGTTGCTCATGACCTTAGCAAGTTGTGTGCTGGTTATTCAACGCAATTGCTTGAACGGGTGCTGGGTTGCGTGTTAGTTTAGCGTTTGTTCATTGTTTAGTTGATTGGCGCTTGGCAACGGAAACCCACCGATCGGTTAGAATCGGTGCGGCAATAGCAAGTGGAAATTATAGTCTTGTTATTGATTTTGTGATATGACACCCACTGCTGAAAGACACAATAATGGTTAACGACAGGTGATATAGTCACCAATGCTGATTAGGAATATCACTATCGCTGGAACATTGAAAATTTGAATTTGAAAACCGGGAAAAGTTTAAACTAATCGGACCAGATTATCTTGCTCTGAAACATTTTTGCTAATTTCAGTTTCTCATATGATAAACTTTGGGGATTAGGTTTCGGTAATACAGTACTTCTACAGTTACTTGCATTCAAATTTGTGATTAGATAAAATTACTGTAAATTTACTTAACAAGAACGTGGCAGTGTATGACGATCACTGAAAAAGTGTAAGGACGTCCTGCAGTTGAAGTTACCTATTATTTTAGGCTTTGAAACATCGGCAAGCTGTAAAGCCGAGTTCACATGCCATTCATCTCACCGTGTTCACTCATCCACTCTTCCAAATGTTTTCTAGCGTCGTTGCCAGCGCAACTTCGTTAGTTATTAAAATGTTAACCTTCAAATCAGTTTACTTTTCAAATGTTGCTGGACAAGTTACAATATTTGTTCAAATCTGGAGGAAAAAAATACTGAGAAATGAATGCAATTTTTTTGCTATTTCAAGATCACCGTAACACAGTCGGCCAAGTGGATGAGAGAACGCATTGACATGAATGTCGTGTGAACACGCATTTACAATGTTGCGGGTATGCGCCGTCGAGTGCAATACTCACATTGAAAGCAGCTGTTTGAGATTAATTAACGCTTGAAACTCAAGCCAAAGCAGAAAAAGCAGTGCGTTTCACCAAAGTTCCGAACAAGTTAAGGCAGATGAGATTAGCTTATCCTTCAACAAAATTTAAGGCCGCCATGATGTATGGTGGAACTGTGCGATTCTATGACAGCTTTTAGCTAATTGTGTCATTCTCGTAAAGGAAAGTGCATTGGTTTCTACAAAGAAAGCCAAAGTATTTCTTCCGACAGCAATGAACATAAAAAAAAGAAAAGGCTAAAGTATTGAAAAATATAGTTAATTATATCAGTGGCATTAGTTCCCGTTTCCATAGGAAGAAGATGTCACAGAGAATAGAACAAGAGACATAAAAAATATATATCGATAGAAATATGGAACCCACGCACGAGGTTGTTCCCACACAGGATCATTGCACATGGGAACAGCCCGTCGGGTGAAAAGAGAAGAATAGACCAAGAATCTAAAACAGAAGCATGAAAACAGAAGGAATCAAAGTAGGCACGAAAGACAGACATTCCAAAGGTCAGCTAATGGCTAAGGTAACCTACAAGATCCAGGTGGAAGCGCTGTTCCCATGCATACATAAGACGGCCAACCTAACTATCCTAACGCCTCTTGAAGAGAACTGACTAGTTAAACAATACATACGTAGATAATCAGACAATGTGTCCATAATATATTTGCTTTTAATACATTAGGCAAGAAACTAAGTATCAACGACACTGCTACTGCCAATACATATCTTTTCATATCCATAATAAATCAAGCCCTTGTCGAGCCAGGCACTTCTTCCGCGAAACAAATAAATAGCGTGCCAGCTGCTGCATTAAGTATTGAAGACGCGAGCATTTGGCTGCACACTCCCCACAGAGGGGGTCGGCAGCCCCGGTGCCCTCCCAGCAACCAATGTCAGGGGCCCCCGTCGTGTCCCAACAGAAGGCTGTCGCTATGGGGACCACAGGTTGGAATGCCCCCCAAGGTGACACACACGAGGAGGGGGAGGGGCACGCCTCTAGTCACGACAAGGGCACCTTGGGGAGCTGCTTGACCCCATTCTGTGTCTTCACGGACTTAAATTTCCCTAGAAATGTAAACTGGCACCAGCTCTTTCCTTCTCAACGGAGAACTTTTCCAATAGCACTAGCTGTGATATCTGCATCTGTAATTGCATTTTCTGTAATTGAGTTCCCTGCAACTGCGTAAGCTGTAATTGCGTTATCTGTAATTGCGTATTCTGCAATGGCAATTTTTGTGACAGCGCTATTTGCAACAGTACTGTTAATAAAAGTTTATTTCTAATAGTGCTATTCCCAGTATGGTGTGATTCTCAGCATTGTTCTCCTGTTCCCATCATAGTACTAGTCTCAGCACAGTGCTAGTCTCAGCACAGTGCTAGTCTCAGCACAGTGCTAGTCTCAGCACAGTGCTAGTCTCAGCACAGTGCTAGTCTCAGCACAGTGCTAGTCTCAGCACAGTGCTAGT
>LQNS02278187.1:26052049-26065099 GCA_001587735.2 Parhyale hawaiensis | reverse complement strand
TAGTCTCAGCACAGTGCTAGTCTCAGCACAGTGCTAGTCTCAGCACAGTGCTAGTCTCAGCACAGTGCTAGTCTCAGCACAGTGCTAGTCTCAGCACAGTGCTAGTCTCAGAACAGTGCTAGTCTCAGAACAGTGCTAGTCTCAGAACAGTGCTAGTCTCAGCACAGTGCTAGTCTCAGCAGAGTGCTAGTCCCCGCGTAGTGCTATTGTGTGCAGCACTATTTTCTGCGGCGCTATTCTTAATAGCACTAATTCCTATAATATTGATGTTCCTGTAGTTGTATTATTCCGAGCTGTGCTATTAGGTGTAGTGTAGAACCTAGAGCAGAATGACTGCCGCAGGCATGACTATAACTATAAGTTATCTTAACAATACTTTCACTGTCATTACTTGATGGTGATGCTAGTCTTACGAGCATGTGACTACGAGTACCTAAAGAACCCTACGTGCTAGCCAAGATTTAGTAGATGACCTAACGTCAGTGGCAATTAGTGAAATAGCAGCAGTTTTTAAGTTAGTATATGCTTGAGAAACACTTCTTTGTACATCAATTATAGACGCTGATAGCTCGCCAAGGGCCAAGTTAAGCTGCAATCATACGGTTCTGTAAAGTCTTGAGTTGTCCGGAACTTCCGGTAGGAGTATTGGTTTCGCCATTTTGAATTGAGCTTCAGACTTCAACTTTGAATTACTCATCCGTGAAACTGCCAGGCTCCTGCTCTGTAAATCGGAATTATTGGCCGTCTCAAGTGCAATCGAGTTACGGCTAACGCCTTAAACACAATTCAAAGTGGAGAAACCAACGCTTCTTTCTAAAGCTCCAGAGAAATCACCGCTGATGGGTTGAGCAGAGCTAGCCTTCGTTGTCCCAACCGATGCATGGCGGCCGTAGCTTAGCTAACTATTACTATTATTATCATTAAATTTCTGGTTTTTCCACCGCAACCACGTCATACGACGTGATCCAAGCAGTGAGACTCGGCTCATAATATCGCATCAGCATTTGAATGTTTCATCTCGGCATTCCTGCCCTAAAGTCACAGTTTTCCGATTGCGCTACTACTGGCACGAAAAAAAGGCGCAAAGAACAGAAGAAAGACACTCGAGTGGACGGCCCCTCATGAGACCCTCCACTCGAGAGAGAGAGCAAAGGAGTCCCGCAGTCTAGGTTAGCCACCTCGATCGGCAGAACACCTCATGGAACTGAAAGGAAAAACTAGATAACCTACCTAGCTCCATAAAATTAACCTCTTGAGCAGAATCTGCGGCCAGGTGCAACATCCCCTGCGGAGCAGGCACTTGGGAACCTTGGGTTGGTGAGGCCCAAATATATTGTGGCAGGGATAGGGCCCGCCAGAATATCCCCCGGAGGGCGCTTAGCTAACAATCTGAATTAAATCAAGTTAGGTTGAGGTTAGTGATCGAAAATATCACACTCCGAGGGTACAGCAGCTATTGACGTGTTCATTTGGTCGGCAATTTTAACACTGCAAGGACTAACTTGCCCGAAGCATGATCGAGGCAGGTACGCTTGTTTCGACCCGCTAAATTGAGGTTTTAAGGGCAACTTCTTCATTGACTACCCATGTGACCTTCAGAAACTGAATTTCATCCCGTAAAGTTACGACGTTTTCAGGCTGATAAACGTAGCCCAGTTACTTGTATCTCTTGTAATGTGAATCAAAGCAGAGAAACCCAAGTTCCTGACTGTAGTTCCGATCAAGGAAGTTGCTATTTTTGAAATTGCCAACCAACCTAAAGCTTGTTGCACATTGGTTCAGAATGGAACCCCCGGAGCAGCTTCCCGGAACGAAGCAGAATCGACGGTCAGCCCGTACACCAGCGCAGAAGACAAAAGAACGGAAGCGACATGGCCAGTCTCTAGTTAGCCTTGACAGAAGAAAGTCGTGCTTTGTGTTACATCAAAACCATAGAAAAATAGACCGCCTGATGGCATAAGACCATCACCGGCATTGTGAGCAAATTTCATCGCCGTCATTTTTGATGGTCGGCACATCCTAGGTTTTTTGGCATGGGGCACATTGAGGACAGCTCACTAGACTCTGCAAAAAAATTATGAACACACACTGACCTCCCAACTCCTCGGCAACACCACCCATCAACCGTTCTACGACGTTCAGAACCTTAAAAAAATATACAACTTCCCGAGAATTCTGAGACATTTCGGTTTTGATTTAAAGCTTCTCTTAGATTCTGATCTGAGGCAGTGTGCATTGTCATGTCCAAATGTTTGTTTTCGATTTCTTTCAGACGTTTAATTTCTGATCTGCCACGTCATTTTTGATACTGTGACAGTGCGGGAAGCTTAACGCGTCCAATGTCAGCAGTCTTCGAGTCGTCACTTCGAACCCCAATCCTGTTTGAGATTATTCAAGAGCGGTTTCAGTTAGCGTGTTCAAAAGTGTCCCAGTATTATTAGTGATTAGACTTCCATCATGGAAATTTACATTCGCTTACAGAAAAACTTGCACTGCTGATTATTTAGTGGCAGCGCTAGGAAAATTTTCGTTGAGGTAGCGGAAGTAAAATATGGTTGGGCTAGCGTTGCTATGGGATACATGTATGTTGGTGACATGGTAGCAATATTGGGGAGAGGGCTGAGGGGGGCTTGGCTCATTATTGGGGCTCAAGTTCCTCGAAATCCCCTCCTTTGGCGTCACCACTGTCAGTATCGAAAAGCGTTTGTGATTTTCGATGGATAAAACCAGCTCTAATTCCTGATTAAGACTGGGAATTGCGGTACACTAGCTAAAATGAAATTGATTTAGTTGGACATAATTTTTAATAGGGTTAGACTTTACAATGGCCTAGTCTACATACAGTAGTCATGTGTACTGACGATCCACTAAAAATTCAGAGCGAGTGTTATACCGGCAGAGACCCAAGAAAAATTGAGGTTTAGCTAATTTAAAAGCATGTAAAATTTGTGGAAAAATACTCTAATATATACCATTTTTGCTACTGTTGGAACATGAGAACTAATCGAAAGTAAAATATCAGAAACCCGTTCATAGTGGAAAAATACGTAACGGTTAGTAACATTCGTACGAAATGGTGTTGTAAACACTAAATACCGTATGCGAAGAGGAAAATTCGTTGATAAAAAGCACACTGTCAGAGCTGGAAAGTCAGTGGTAATTCAGCTCCATAATTATTACACGTCAATTCTGCCATGAAAGTCTACGGAAATTCATACCTGAATTTAAGTTACTACATACATGCGTCGACTCTGTCACTGTGACAACTAACTTGATTAAAGATATACCGCGTATTCCTAAGCTCTTTCAAAAAATGAAACTATAGGTTCCTTACAATAAAATAACCATATTTTACTCTATCGATGCATATCCTAAAATGCCTAGTTTTAAAGGTACGTCGACTTAAAGTTCAGTAGTGCGATTCACTTAATCGACGGACTACTGCACTTTACAGCGAAGCTAAAGATGCACGTCGGTCATTTGTTGACACTGACCACTCTAATCTGCACCGTACCTGATGTCAGACGTCCATGAACCAACTACCTAATAGTGAATTAGCAGATATGCACCCGTTTGACGCCATGAGTAACTGTAGTTCCAGGAGAGCTGCCACTATGCAGTTTGGTGGACGTTGGGTATAACCAGTGGGCACCAGTGTGCACTCGTGGTTGTCTGTGTACGCAGATACGCTATTCATACACCCACGAGTGGCGGTAAAGGTAAATAATAGAGGTGCAGAGTTCCTAGAGTGGCAGCAATCCTGTATTGCTATCTCACGTTACGGCACGGTACTTACTGAACTTTAAGTAAATGTACCTTTAAAAGTAGACATTTTTGGATATGCATTGATGGAATAAAATGTTATTTTATTGTAAGGAACCTATAGTTTCATTTTGTGGAAAGAATTTAGGAACACCCTGTATATGTATATAGAAAGTGATTCTAATGTTTGCTCAGGTTTCCTTGAGTTACTGTGAATAATTCATTGTGGCATTTTTGTAGCAAAAACTGAAGGACTTTGATGCACATACGAGATACTGGATACATAAATTTATAATTACTAGCTACTCTATACCAGAGAAATATATTTTGATATGACTGATGGTCAAATCAGTAACCTCGTTTTAGAAACTGCCCTATTTTGGTGTTTTAAGTAACAATTGAGTTGAAATGAGTCTGACCTTGATTTTGGTTATTGTGCAGAACTACAATCAATATATTCTTTTGTATTTATATACTAAAATATTGCAATGACACGTTTCATAAATCATCCCAGTGTATGCTTCCCACGGACTTCATTAATCACTAGCACGGCGATGGTTTTTAAGTAGCAAAGCAGGCTATTAACTATGACCTAAAAAATTAAATTTAAATATTACATCCACAGTATATTACCGGTAGCAACGATTAGTATAAACAAATTACTCCCCTGGATATAGGATAGCACTCCTACTTGATAACTTTGGACGCACCTAAACGAAAATCTCAATCCGTATTGATGTTACGTGCCGATAAAAATGTTCGCTTCGCCTGAATCAGACTTTCAGCTAAAACTCATTCACGATTAGGCAACTTTGACCAAAAACGCAGTCACTTTGGAGGGCAAATGGACTTTAATAAACTGAAGCGAATAGCAAACGTTTTTAGGGCACTGAACTTGAATCTGGTTTAGGATTTCCTTAATAAAGTTGCGCCCAACTGAATGCGCCTCAAGCCCTCAGGTTCATCCTCTGCCCGCCATGAGATGGGAAATATTGAAAATTGTGTTTACAGTCGCAACTAGATGTTCATTTTTACTGATTTTTTTTCAACGTTGAGCGACTGCTCTAATTCACTGCCATAGAGTTAAAAAGTTAGTATCCGTTACGTAATTGTTAGAAGGGAAACTATTAGTTTTTGCCATTTTTTAAACATTTTGGAATGTTAAAACCGGCAAGAACTTAGTTTCTAACCTATCGTGCATCGTATTCTTCCTCATAAAACTATTTAGTAAAAGTGGTAATGATGCAATGGTTTGCTATTTACTGACAATAAATTATTGAAACCATCAACTGTACAGTATTGTTCATTAATGGCTTATAGCTAGTTTGCAAGACATTAGTAGAACCATCAGTTATAGAATTGTTTTTATATGTGTGCTATAAGTTCCTCTTTCCGACGCTATAGCATTAAAGATATAATTTTCCATTTTCTCTTGAAATCGAAGCAGACATGCCAGGAAATGTAATGGATTTAGATGCAATTTGACTGTAGAGCCAACATTGGAATTGTGTTATTTTAACCACAATTCACATAAAATAAAAAACTGTAAGGGGTTCACTATAGTTTTTACTGCATTTTTAAAACCCTCTTTCAGTCCCATTTATACGATTCAAAATCATTACCAACTTTTTCATGTTAAGCCTTCAACCATTTAAATTATTTTTCAAAATAAAAATTTCTTGCTTAGTAGGTTTTACAAAATTTGCATAAAATAACAGTTTAAAAAGACCTTATGCAATAATCCCAAATAGTACAGATGAAATAGTGATATGTCATGAAATCATGCACTTACCTTGTTGGCACGAGTTTAGTTTGGCTTGCAATGGCTCTATTCGCCTGCCAGTCGCTCTTGAATTTTTCCACTCAACTGACCAACTCCCACTACCGCTACTGGAACTAATACTCAAGTGACAGGGGTTACCTTACACTACCTACTGCAGCGCCCGTGACACTGACCTTAGAAGCACGCACGCTTCTCCTTATATAGGCGTCGCTAGGGAACGGATGCGTTACCATGGTCCTACATTCCGTCTTTCTGGATGTAAAGCTTTGTGCAAATGGACGACTAACTGTCTCTTCGCTCGGTCAAACTGAAGGATTTGTAACCTTTATGAAGATTATCCCCCCTGAGTCCGATTTGTCGAATCACGGAATGTTTGGAAAACAGTTTCTCCTACGAATTTACAATATGAAGATTTTCATCTGCTGGGAAAGTACATTGCAATAATAAATATGCTCTGGAAAGAAAGTGCATCCATTTACCACCGCCTAAACTAAGTCCACAGCAGGAGGATTAACAATGGCAGCTCATCGGCAAAGGGAAATCAAACAAATAGAATGCTAGCCTCATTCTGATTAATACGACTGAGTGTGGCGTAACAAACTCACTCTAAACATATGCAGACATGCAATTATGCTTCCGATTATGTTGCTACGAACTGCGGCATACTCAGTTTATGCCTTACGATACATTGTTCAGCGAAGGGCCCAGGGATTCAAGTAGTACAGCCGCTGAACTGTCTATCCTGCTACGTTGTAGTAAGTGTTGCTTAATGTTGCGCTCTATTTACATCCTTCCCCAAAGGTTTTTTTTTACCATTAAAGAACCTTAATACTTAAAGTATAATATGTAGACTTGTGTATACGTATGGATTTTTGTGCCTAACGAAAATTTATGTTTTATTATATTCCTGGTTTTACCGCAGCACGCACGTTATAAGGCGTGGACCAAGCATGAGACTCAGTTCATTATGTCGCATCAGTATAAAAATGTTTTATCTCGGTATTCCTGCCAGAAATTCTCAGTTGGTCCAGTGAGTTACTACTGGCTGGGAAATCAGGCACGAAGCATCTCCACGAGACGAAAGACGAAAAGAGAAGGTAGACACATTCGTGCAGAAGATCTTTTCCGTGGTCCCAACACAGGAGCAGGTAGGAGCCCCATGGGATGAGTCACCATTCGGCGGCCCACCTCGGGGGAGCAGAAATGGAAGTGAAGAGAACCTACCTAATCTTACTAACTAAACTTCTCAACAGGAACTGCAGGTAGCTGCAACATTCCTTGCGGAAAAAGACACTCGTGACAGCCCTCGGTTTGTGAGGACCATATATATATTTATAGATTGGGGTTTAGGACGACAATTTTTCCCAATATCCAACCAACATGCCGTTAGGCTGATAAAATTGTTGGTAGGTTATTGAACTGCCCCCTGTAGACGGCGTTCGTTACTTAGCGTCAAGCTTTGAGTGGCCTTACTTAGCGTCGTCATTAAAGATTGACGCTTAGTAAGGCCAAGCGAAGATTGACGCTACTTAAGGCCAATCAAAGATTGACGCCGAGTAGCGAATAACTAACCAACAATAAGCTTTTTCAACGCCAACTTTGCAGGTTAGGGGCAGGTCTGGTTCTTCTAAAGTCCGTAAATACGTTTAAGACCTTTAGAAATCCCTAAAATACAGTGTACTAGATTAACCAGTCCTTGCCTACCTAACCACAAAGTTCTCGAGGTAAGAGCTCATTGGGAAGGGCTTCTGTACTAGGGTGGTGGTGGGTGTCAGCATCTAAGCGCGCGTTTACAATCGAAAAGACGGAGGAACTGTTCCGTAGAATTTTTTCGATATAGTTAAATACTGGGAGAAATTCCCGTGGATTTTTGAAAATGTCGTGATAATAACTCTCTTTTGCATCATATCGTTTCATCGCAATTATAAGAATATATATAAATATGGACACACATACACGAAAACTCAGGTGTACAAGAAGTCTTCGTAGTAAGCTATGTTGAACCATAAAATATTCTAACTTAATCTTATCTTACATAACTTTACTTTTGGTAAATTAACCAAAGTCCAACTACCAAAAGTTTAGAGAAGTTATATAGGCTAGTTCACAGGTCATTCATCCCAACGCATTCGATCAAGAGAACGAACACGATTTATGCGCCAAGTTTTTCTGCCGTTGTCTACACGTAGAAGTGTCACTCATTCAAATGAAAGACTAAGAGAGTTCAGTTTTTTTTTTATTTTCATTCATATCTTGCATTCATTGGAACATTGGGAGTTAGTCCTTCCGCATAATCTCATAGCCTGATTTGAGTGATTTCAAGATGAATAGCTAATTTCTAGAATATACATCGCCTGATAAAAAGGAGAAATTTTCATCACACAGCAATCAGTGGGCTTATATATGTATACGGGACAGAACAATTCTGATGATTAAAGTGATCCCGAAAAAGCATTTGTCGATTTTTTCACGACCTGTCAACGCTACAAAAGATAAACTCAGTATCTCTATGTTTCGTTTTCCGAACTTGACTCGTGCAATCTATTAAGCCGAGTTCACACGTCAGTCATATCACTACTTTCACTCAAATTGAGAAATGCCGCGCATTGATTGGTGGAATCGGGTGCGGTGAACGCACAAGTTTGAAGGATGGAGCACGTCTGTGTCCTCAACGCGCTGCATCAGTCAAGTTCAGGAAACAAAATATACAAATACTAAATTTATCCTCTTTAGCGTTCACAGATCATTAGCAAATTGCTAAAAATGGTCTCTCCTTGTCACTTTAACGATCAAAATCTCTTTAGCGTCGTATGACCCCAGATTATTATTATCGTTGTTACCTCAGCCAAAGAAGTTTTCGTCGGGTTTGTCTGTCTTTTTGTTTGTTATTCTGTCTGTCATCAACATAACTCAAAAAGTTATGGACGGATTTTGACGAAACTTAAATAGGTCGTTTAAGGTCAACTTTTGGTGAAGATCTGTCCATCCGTTTGTTTGTTTGCCTATTGTGTGTTAGTACCATAGCTTAAAAAATAATGGACGAATTTTCATGAAATTCACATGCGCTGTTGGGTTTATTACAAAGAGTAGATGATCAAAAATTTTTTGTGATGATTTGTTCGTTTGTTTTTTGATATGTTTGGTATTGCATTTGTTAGTGTAAATAAAAAATTATGAATGGATCTTCATCAAATTTTCAGTAATTGTTAGTAATATTAAAAGACATAATTGATTAAATTTTGGGAATGACCGGTGAGTCCATTTGTGCGTTTGACTTCTGTTTGGTAAAATGCTTTTTAGCGCAATACCTAAAAAATTGTATGGATCTTTATGAAATTTTCAGAAATTATTAGCAGTGCTAAAAGATATAATTGATTAAATTTTTGAGATGAACGGTTGGTCCGTTTGTGTGTTTCACTTGTTTTTATTAAAATTTTCGTTAGCAACATAACTAAAAAAAATTATAAACATATCTCCAAGAAAATTACAGACACTGTTAATACTATCAAACAACACAAGTGATTAGATGTTGCTATTGATACAAAGGACATCATAGAATTTTTCACTACCGCTGTCTTGTTTGGCGGAGGTATGCACTCTCAGAGTGCTCGTTTTATATATTATACAGTATGTTACCTCTAATTTCGCAAATGCAATTTTTTTACTTTATTTTTCAAGAAAAGTGTCTAACTTTGAAATATCAATATGTATTAACAAAATGTATGGCTATGTTGCAAATATAAACAGCACTTGTAAAATAAATATTGAACCATTTTCTAAGTTTATCATTCAATTTTCTTATTTACGAGTTCTTTACTGTAAGCTCAGATTATGCAACAAGTTAATAAAAGAAACATAAAGAGGATATAAACACAAGTGAACAGGAATATTTTTACTAAATGTCCAAAAACCAGAAAGTTATAACCAAAACAATTCAGTAAACACCGAAATAAATGTTCAGTAGTGGTAAATATAAATTAACTTTTGAACATGGTAACCTCCATTTTTAATGATTTTTCTAAGGCGATGATCAACAGACTTTGTCAGGTTTGATATTTCAGATGGTGGAATGGAATCCGCAGCTATTTTAACTGTATTTCACAGGCTGACTTTGCTCGAAAACTGCCGACCACCTTCATAGACCTTCCTTTTGATCATTGCCCACAGGTTCTCAATGGGATTTAAATCGGGGTTATTCGCTGGCCAGGTCATAAACTTTTTTTATATAAATCCTACATCCGTAAGCCAGTTGGCAATGTACCGTGCTCGGTGTGAGGGAGCGTTATTGTGCTGGAATACCAAATTGGATCTGCGTGCGATAGTCTGCTCATCAAGCCATGGAATCAAGTTGGCTTCAAAAAACTTGCAGTACCTTTCTGCATTCAGTTTAACTCTTTCTGCCACTTCAAATGGACTAACAAGGGCGTCACCTACTATCCCGGCCCAAATATCACCCCTCCACCACCTTGTTGACGCTTAAGCCGTGTCTGTTGAGGAATATCATGGAGGACCCACCCAGGATCAACATGCTTGGGAACAGCACGTTAGAAAACAAGAGAAAGAACAGAGCAAAGGATCACCAGTGGATTATGAACGTGGAAGGAAGCAAAATGGACATGAAAGAGACGTCCCGAAAGCGGGGCTAATGGTTGACGCAACCAACATAATCCCCCTGGCATCGTCGCTACTCTCTATGAGTCTATAACTTAGTATGGGCGAACCTAACTAACTTAACCCTATGGCCCATCCTATGCCCTCTCAGAGGCGTACAGCACCCGAACACCCAAAAATGTTGTAGGAACACGAAATATACCATGGTTGTTTTGAAAAATCAGTTCATTGGGTGGTGATCGGTAACGAAAAATTCGAATTGGTTCCAAAACCATGATTTTTTGTATCAACACTAAAATCTAATCATTTGTGCCTTTCGACAGTACTAAAAGTTTATGTACTTTTGTTGAAGATCCGTTCATAACTTTTAAGTTATGCTACTAATAAACATTATGATAAACATAAGTCAAACACACAAACGGACCAACCGATCATCACAAAAACTTAACCATGTATTTTAGCATTACAAACAATTCTTCTAAATTTCATAAAGATCCATCCGTAACTTTTTGAATTATTGTGCTAACAAGCATAAAATCAAACACTGCGACAAACGAACGAACGAACAAACAGATCATCACCAAAGTTTGATCATTTACTCTTCGTTATATACCTAACAACTAATGTAAATTTCGTCAAGATCCGTCCCTAACTCTTTACGTCACTGTACTAACAAAAAATAGGCAGACACACAAACAGATGCTAACTAATTTTCACCACAAGTTAATCATCTGTTACTGTTAACATGCCTAACAATCCCTGTAAATTTCGCATAGATCAGTACTTAACATTTTAAATATTATCAGTGACAGAAAAAGAGCCAGACAGACAAGCAAGAAACAAACATAACCTCCTTGGCGGAGGTAATAAAGAAACGATATCATAACTGAACGCTTATTACCGTTCATTTGAATGATAGTCTCTTCTGCGCATGGACACCGACAGAAAAAGTTGACGCACAGATCGAGTTCATTCACCTGATTGGACGCGTTGATGCAAATGACGTGTGAACTCTGCATTAAGAAAACTGAGGTGCTTTAACCGTCAAACTCTCGCGCTCACCGCGCCTCCTTCCACCAATTGAACGAGCAGCGTCCATCAGTTTGAGGGAAAGCGTCGAGTGAGATGAATGACGTGTGAACACGCTTTTCAAAGGCATGTCTGCACATTAGTCGTTTCAACGTGTTCACTCGTCCACTGAATGCGTTACTGTACCGTATAAGCAACAGAAAAGTGTACTACTGTTTTCCGAGTTTTATTTTCCTCCAAATTTGAAGAGACATCCGAAAAGCCCGGTGCCCACGTGACAACTTTCGCATCTTTTCGGTTTCACTGCCCGCAAAATTATGAAACCAGAGTACACGTTTCTAATGCATCATTTTATGCTCTTTTCAAATATGTATGTGTAGATATATGACTTTGAAGTTCCCATTGTTTTCCTAAGGGAGAAAATACCCGGCCACTCCACAGGAACGTAAACAGACCTAAACTAACCTAACCTAAACCTAAATTCATTAGCTTCGTCGGGTATTTTCTCCCATAGTAAAACTAAAACAATAAGAACTTCAATGTCAAAATATCGAAAACTAAGCATTTGCGAGCAAAATGGTATTCACGTAAAATATATTTAAATGGGTCCTTTTACCCATACAACACTTTAAAATGGCGAAATTCTATTTTGAACCTGAGGTAAAATTTCACCCAGATTTGGATTAAGCACATTTAAATTTATAATGTGAATGCGTGATTAAAATATAAGTGCAATTTAACATAATTTAACACGTAAAAGTAATAATGCCCATATAAATTTTATTGGAGATATTTTAAACTCGATTGTTTTACTTAAAACTACAACTGTAGATCATAAAAGTTAGGTTTTCACTGCAAAAATACCCAAATCTATGCTTGGAACTTTCAATCATAACTACACAACACACTCTGAAATTCCATTGTAGAAATGTATTAACGGCTTCAGTCATTGGAAAACCTGGATGCCTTTTTTTTATATTCCTTACCCAGCGACAATGATGGTAAATACTCTTCATTTTTATTTCTGTTGGGCAGCTGTTGCAGTTATTTTTCGGTAGGCTAGCCGCAGAAATACTGACTTATCGCGATAAGCTACTTCACCATCCACCGGAATTTTTAGTCACTTTTCCTGAAAAAAGTAATTGTAGCTAAAAATGATCCACGGTGTGTCAAAGCCCTTGCAGGAAAAGATATTACCTAAACACCCACTTGTTTAGTTGCGGCGCTTCACCTTCGAGGGTATTAGCGGCGCTCGATACACACAGACGACCTCATCATTTTTTAGACATGTTTATCATATCGTCATCACAAAATGACATTACAATATACTCTACTCGACTCTATATAACCGTTTTGGTCAATGTCGTCCGGTTTAGCTGCAACGGAGATTTTTATGATTTTATTAACTTCTTTAGGTAATATGAGGCATTTACGATTTTTTTCATGAATGACGTTTCCGTCGCAAATGCTTAGTTTTCGAGATATTTAACTTTGTAGTTTTCATTGCTTTTCTATGGGAATAAATAACCGGCAACCCCATAGGACGCTCACCTAACCTTGCCTTACCCAACGTAACCCAACCTTTCCCAACCCAACCTTACTCAACCCAACTTTACCCAACCCAACCTTACCTACCCTACCCAACTCTAGCTATCCCTACCCAACTCTAGCTATCCCTACCCAACTCTAGCTATCCCTACCCAACTCTAGCTATCCCTACCCAACTCTAGCTATCCCTACCCAACTCTAGCCATCCCTACCCAACTCTAGCCATCCCTACCCAACTCTAGCCATCCCTACCCAACTCTAGCCATCCCTACCCAACTCTAGCCATCCCTACCCAACTCTAGCCATCCCTACCCAAC
>LQNS02278187.1:26006729-26027591 GCA_001587735.2 Parhyale hawaiensis | reverse complement strand
GTCTATCAAGTTCACAGTTCAATGTTTCTAAGGCAAATATCGGTCGTCAAGGCCCTGGAGATCTCACTCGTGGAATTTACCTGCTGCGCGTCTAAATCTATACTGTAATGAGAGCGTTGCCCGGCTGCCTGGTCGCAACTGTGGACAATAATGTGGGCTGGGCGCGGCCTCAATAGGTGCTTAAAATATTTATGGCTCTGGTAGCCGTCTCTAGGATGACAATTTTCGAGCGTGACCTGCGTCGCTGTTTGTTAAAAGGCTTTTTGAATAATAAAGTACTAGGCACTTACGGTCCCTTCGAAAAACCAAACTCATATCATTACTGTAATAAGTAAAGAGGTGCAAGCCGCTAACCGTAAAGGCCGCAAGATAATGACGCAGGACCACCGGCCGTATAATATAAAAAAAGCTTTAGGGTGGGCAGCCCCTGATGATAAACAAGCTTTATAATCGTAAAAAAATCTTTAGTTACATATTGAACCCAAACGCTGACAATGTTTGCCTTATATTAAAAAAAATGTATTGCAGTGATTTTTTGCGACAGGAAATGCAAAGACAATTTTCAATAAAAACTAAAAAATGGAGAGAATATAGTAACATCGCACAGAGCTGTATTTTCGTAGCTATATAGGGTAATGTTTCAATTACCGAATGCCTTTCTATTACCGAACGCAATAAGATTCCTACCTATATTCGGTAATAGATGGGCATTCGGTAATTGAGACATTACCCTATATAAAAAATTTCATCCAGATTCATACCTTGAACACCAAAAAGATTGTCTTTCGTGCATTCCCATACATCAATAGTACTTATTCTAGAGATAGATTTTTCTAGAGCGTCACAAAATTTTCGCGGGAAAAATTGTCTATCGAAGTGGGTTTTCTCCGAGTGGCAACACTACTGACACGTGCGGAGGTTCAGAGGGACCTCCATTGGCTGCTCACCGCCCCCACCCCCTCCACACACACACAACTCCCCCCTCCCCCCATGGGCAGTGTTGTGGCTCTCCCCCGACGTCTCGAAGTTTTATATATATATATATCTATGCAGGTTTCGTTAAACCGTAGATGACTACTGGCTTTTATCAACTTCTGAGCTTCCTTCTCGACGCATCGATACTTCGATTTAGCTTCTAGAGTGCATACATGCAGGATAATGAAAGACATCCATTGCATTAAAAAGGCGGCAGGCGTCATATTGGAAGAGAGAGCGCAACGTTTCGTACTCCACGCGTTCATAATCATGCTGAGACTGGAACCAAGAAGCCTGCCAGGCATGTCTAGGCCTACGGTAAGGTTGCCCCGATACACTAATATATATATGTATGTATGTTATTCGCTAACAATGTGCGTAGAGGTTGTTCTAGAAGAAGGTACCATGTGTATCGCTCCAAATATGTGACGCTTTGGAGGTTCTTGTTTTATAGGCACGACGAACATTATGTAACTATAGCGTTAACCTGTGCTAGGACTCAGTTTACTGCTCACCTAATCTATTAAGCTTAAATGCTCTAGTTCGTGCTGCAAGTAAGTGTCCGCTAGGATTAAATTGAAAAACGGCTGCAGTCGACCACAGTCTATCAGAGCTATGGCGTCTAAGACTGGAGACTTATACAACTACCTCTCCTGGTTAGGTCAGGGTCTTCGCAGTGGACTTGGGTTGACAGAAATGCTGACGTTGTAATGGCGAGCTTCAAAATTTGCTTTCCTGGCTTAGAACCTAACATTTGACCTCCAGACAATGAGTGAGTCAGCGCTCTAACCACTCTTTCAGTACAAGTGAGCAGAGCTCGGTATCTCCGATTATGGTACGATTTTACGACGGTATGATGGCAAAATCGATGGTACGATGGCCATCGCCATCGTACTTACGATGGAGACTGCAACACCATCGTTCCATTGCCATTGGTACAAAAAATCGCCAATTTTTATCGGTGATGACTTACGATGAAATAACCATCGGCGATGGCCATCGTAGGGCGTTACAATCGGCGATGGACCATCGCATTAACACATTGCAAAAATACAAAGATCTCAAACCACAGACGTCGAATAAAAGCAGCATCTCTTATAACTTTGGCCTGTGTGCGATTTTTACACCAGTAATACTATTCCTACCTGAAAAAAGGCGCGAAATTTAAAACCCAGATTATTAGGGTTAATGAAAGCCTGCTTTACAAAGTTTAATTGTTATTTACCTAGTAGCTAATAAGCTCCAAATCTAAATGACCTTTCAAAACCCTAATAGTAATTGAATTGTTAGATCTGGGGAATGTATTAAAATAAACGGTCATTTTCCGAAGAGGTCAGTAATGACATTTAGTACGTTCGTTGACATAGTTAGGTAAAATAAGGCATTCTAAGACATTTTTCATGAATAACTAAGCATTTGCAGGGAAAACGTTATTGATGACAAACGTCTTAGAATGCCTTATTTTCCTTAAATATGTCAAGAAAAATACTAAATGTCATTATTGACCTCTACGAAAAATTCACCAAAGAAACTTTGTAACGCCACTTCTTTGTGTTAGATTTTTTTTGTGTATCCAGGATTACAGTTAGCGATTTTCTGCAAAGTTAGAGGTTTTATATCGTGTGTAGATGTCAAAACCCATTTCGTATCCGATGTCATAGGGCACGCATATATTCTGTATCAGGTTCGTTCTGGCAGTGCCCACGCCAGGTATCCTCGTTATCAGGTAATTATTGTTCCTTCATAAATGAAACTTTCCTTTAGCGTTCAAAGTGCGATTAAGGGCAGTTTTTTAAGCATTAGTTTAGATTCTCGTGCAATACTCTTTTAACTTTTAGTTATTGCGTTCAAATTGTAACTCGTACAATACACGTACAGTATTTTCACTGGAACAAACTGCATGATTGTCTTTTAATCTTTTCACTTTTATAGCAAATGGAAGTTTTATCATAAGATTTATTAGGTTTTAATTCTTTACAGAAACTCTGTCGCTATTGTGCAGCAATGGTGAGAATGCATCTGACGAAGTTTTGAATAAACAGAAGAGAATAGCAGGAGTTTGGAATTTTTTTCACTTTGTTTGATTGTTACTAAAAACAAATGTTTCAAACTCGTAAGGCTGTTTTTCGATAGATTTAGCCTTGTTTCATTACTTCATCGGAAGTACAACAGTATGCCATCACCGATGGGATGGATGTTCATCCATTTCATCGGACCAGTTCTTACTCAAAACACCATCGCCGATGGAGAAAATGGCCATTGCCGATTGTTTGATACGATTTTCATCGGTCCATCGCTATCGCCGATGGATTTTTGAGATGTTTCATCGCGACATCGTAGTTTTTCCGATAGCGATGGTCTACACACCATCGCCATCGTATAATCGGCGATGGCTATCGTGCCAGGCTCTGCAATTAAGTATAAATACGGATCCGGGGTCATCTTTCCAGTGAACGGAACAACAATCATTCACTCAAAGAAGGATAACCATTTCAAAATCCATTACAGGATCCAAAGTAGCATCTTGAAGTCTCTGGTGGTTATTTGGCATCACCTGTTACAGCTGTCGAGCGAAACAGTGTCCTAAAGCCACAGCCGCACTAATCACCTCCTTGCATGCAGAGCACGGGTTGATCACCAGGTCGTGAGTGACAGATCATGTGAACAATTGGCTTCAATTGCAGGGCTGATCGCATGCTATTACTGAGGCTTTCATGTGAACAATCGGCATAAATTGTAGGGGTGTCCCAAACTATTATTGACAGACCTTCATGTAAACGTAGGAATCCAAGAACAATGGCAGCTTGCCATCAGATTCTGATTTGCAGCCAGCAGCAATTGGTGGCGTTCATCCACAGCCGCCTGCCTGAGATTCGGGTACTGTAAACATAATGAAAAGGTGACTTCAACTGTCTAGACTACCCTTAGTGACGTCATGGCACCGGTGAGCATCGCTTTTTGGTCAATGCCAGAATTCTTCACATGCATCGTGACGTCTACAAAGGCCAGGCACAACAACGTATTGGGGATGCCTCAATGTGAGCTTGAGCGTGAACTCAGAGCAGCTGAAGTTTGGATATAAGAAAACTTAGAAGAAAGTACAAATTAATGTTCATGAGAGTGCTTAGAAAAGCTGCATACTATTTCATTGATTGGGTTTCAACGTTGGCAAGCCAAAAAGTGCATTCAAATTTAAGATGACCGTTTTCTCTCTTCCTCAACCTAGTCTACGTAGTTTCTGCCCTTTGGTCTTTAACGAAGCGTGAGAGGATGGCCAGTCTTCAACTTGAGCATGGTTCTTAATGACGCCTGTCGGCACCGGAATGACATAGGATTAATACGTGGAAACTTCGAGTCTTCACCCCGTCACGGTTCTCTGATTTAACAGGTGCCATTGAAGCTCACGGCTAGGATTTCCAACACTTTGTTAAGTTTAGAATATGTAGGCACACGGCTGCAGGCCTGAATGCATTGAAAAACCGGCTGAAACTTAAGATTTTTCTTTAGAACTGAGTCCTTTTATCTCATTCACATATTGAATTTTCATGTCGCAGCGTAAAAATAACTTTTAAATATAGTTTTGTTAAAATTAGGATAACAAGGTTGCGAAATCTGAAAGCTGTGAGGAGATATTGGTATATTTTTACGGAACTGTTCGTCCTATCTTTGGAAGAATATCGGTGACAGCTAGTACGTTTATATTTACCTCGCAAAAGTTGAAGCTAATAAAGCTTCGGTGTTGATATAGCTCTTCGAAGGCAGTATAAATTTGTCATTATAGAGGTTTCAATGTTTATTTTTTGTTAAATTCATTTAATATTTGAAAATCCTCGATCTGCTGACTCACATCGTCTAGTCTAACGTAGTTCCAGATCTTGTCACGGGTGCAGTGACGTCATCAAGGTAGGCCAGCCGGGAGGTTTGGGCCAAGCCCCGCCCCACGAACAGGCTCCTTGGCCTCGCTAAGCCACTCATCAAATTTCCGCCTGCGGTGCGCAGGACATCGATTGACCACCGCCGACGTAAACAATGCGCAGTGCGGGAGTTTATCCGCTGAATTATTGAGAGCAGGTAAAGCCAAGGCCATCCTGCTTCCTTATTGGGTGTTACCTGCCCGTACGTGAGAGCCCTACAGTTTGATCTATGTACTGTATTCATACATAATATGCATTTGCTACTGCTATTGGCTCCATGGTTAGAGGTGTTGCCCCGCTCGCTGCTCCGAAGACGGACGTAGTACGTATTTCCAAGTCAGGAGGAAAATCTTGGTAATCGACAATGCGGCGTCAACAATTCTATCGTTCGTAGTCGATGGAATTAAGGTACGGTCCTTGAAGTCGGAAGGAGAAATTATCATATAAGCCTTCCGTCTACTATGACGTAATAGTATAGACAATTTGTTGTGGGCTATAGTTGTGCATTCTATTGAGTCCTATAGAAGCCCTAATAGGAATTTATCTGTAGCACGAACCAGTGCGTGTGGGTATCCTAGCTGAGGTGTGCCGCCAAGGTAACTTTAGTTTAGTTCCTTGGTGTGGCACGCTTGATCGTCAGGGAAAAGATGCTTCCATATAATGGACAAGTGAACATTGTATGTAGTAGCGAACAGGATACATCATACTTGTATATTGTTTTAGGCACACGATACGTCGGACTAGTTTAGTTTAGCTAGCTGCTATAGACGCCGAGATGCTGACAGGTGTGAGAACATTGGTATTTTATTGCTGTCTTATCTACTGCCGTGAAAATCTAGGACCTTGAGTGTATGTAAATGAGAGCCCACTTGCACTGCAAGGAATGCCACAAATCACAGCTCGAGCCTTAGCAGAATTTTTGGCTTATCTAGCAGCTGTTTTAAAATTTTACCTTCTGGGGCAACCTAGAATTCTGTTACGATGTGGATACAGAAATTTAAAAACGCGCTTCGCAGAAAGAACTGAATTTTTGCAAGAAAAGGAGAGATTATGGGCTACGATTTTACCACAAGAAACATAATTTTCGGAATCCTATAAAGCAATCGCATACGAGTAATCCAAGTTGCAAACATTATTCAGATGGTGAGAGAATGCATAATTGAAAGTGATTAAACAAAATATAACATTAACAAAATAGCCAGTGTCAAAAATATTTTTTGTATTATAGGCGTGGCTGCAACAGGACTTTTTGACACAGATGGTGATGATCGCCTCTGAAACATCTGCCAAAAACTCAAATATCAAAATCGAAAAGTTAGTCTACGCCGACCGCTTTCCCGTACTTCATTGTGAACAATTAGCAGTTGTCGGTGCAGAGACAGTGAACACTTTTAAAAATCGCCCTCAGAAACACTGGGAACAACACTCTCCACAGCTACGAGCTATTCCTAGAAGACGCACTAACTCGTAACGGTCAAATCCTAAGGGGCCACCCTAATTTTCATTCCCCAACTAACTTAACGTCTTCGAGTACCTGCGGATCTGCTGCAATACATCGTGATTGGGCGGTCACCTACTTGGTTGAAGTTTTTTTCCTTAGATTAAAAAAACAATAATTTTGACACGGCGGCAATAGCTCACAGAAGGTCGGAGAGTGAAGCCCGGCGGTTCCCTGGGAATGCGCCTACCAGTCAGTCTACTGCCAGCTATCTAGGCTAATCCAATCAAATTCAATCTAATGGTTTTATTGTCTGGAATACGTCTCCGTAAACTATGTACATGTACCAGCAGGGAATTTCTGTGATTTACTTACGTTTACAGTGACAAAGCTCAACATAAGTCTGTATAGATTTGACTTTTTGAAGGTTTACATAAATTTATGGTTACAGAAGTTTTCTGTACGGGTCGCTGAAGTATAGAGTCATACCTAATGTCGTGAAAGTCGAAAAATCTAAAATAACGAAAAACAGGTCAAACAGGCCTTGGATTCATGTCCACTTTTCAAATGAGTGATGTCGTTAAGACGCCACACCGTGAGCCAGTTGGAACGTAAAATGGTGTTTAAGTCCCTTGTTAGCTACCAGTGATTATCTGTATGAAGTTCAAATTACGGTCACGCTAGTCTTTCCCGTGCGACCTCGTCGCTAGGTAAGGTGTAGCTCTCAGAAACAAAGCCGAGTAGGCTGTCGACTAATTCGGAGAACAGCTGCAGAGAAAACAGCTACTGAAAGTATGTATAGTAGTTGCGTGGAATTAAAGGCCACGCATCACCTTGGTAGTTATCGAGTAGATTATCGAGTAGTTAGTTGTCGAGTAGATTCAGCACGCGAATATTTCTAAGGGCACTTTGCCATTACATAGGTGGAGTGTGTTTTTGTTGCTGCTCTACTTAAGGAAGGTACAATAAATAACATAATACCAGCTGTTTAGTTTGGTAGATTGATTGACTGACGTAGCTAATCCAAATGGAGCTGCTACAGGTCTTAAATACTGTGGCATCTGAAACAAATTATATAAATATTTTGCTTTCGAATTTCTAGGCTCTAAACCATGTTGAGTATAAATCTATGAACCATTTAATCTGTTAATATAATAGCATTCTATTCTCAATAACCTTCTACTGTATTCTTTTAGCATCCAATACTAGGTAGGAATAACATACCGTACGAAATCTTATTTGTTTTTGCGGCCCACATTATATTACTAACCTAATTATGACACCTTACATTTTTACGGAGGTGACGTACGCTTGTCAAAAAAGCGAGTTTTCTCATTTAATAATCCAAAAGGTTTGTTAAGCCCTCTTAAACACTGCTGTGAGTTTACCAAAAAGGTATTAAATATCGGCCATCAGTTCACTTTGCTCTGCAATCGGCATTAGTTCAGCTTCAGACACCTCTTCAAACTTGGAGGGAATTATAACTCAAAATTCTTTTGAAGTCTCTGGTATTTTAATGGACACATCAACGCATCCGGACTAGGAAATAAATAAGAAACTCGTTCCTTTGGAAAGCGTGTGACACCGACAAGAATCGTTTCGAGTCTCAGGACTTCGAGAAATGTTTCGACGTAACGCTAGGCAATTGACACTACTCATATGAGCACTTTACTGCAGAATAACTTACGTGAATGTATCCGTCCAGGAAGAGTTATCTAAAGCTTGTAAGTTATGCGTACCAAGCTGAAGGACACATGAAAAACAAATGCCTTAGGGGTTAAATACAAGTTAAAATGAGAACATATTTCATCAGCTTCACCAACGCTCTTATCTAAATAAAGATAATGAAATTAATTTTACGTAGTCAATTTTTGTGCTCGGAAAATCCTTTTACATTGCTAGCATTTCCTATTAAGATTAGAAACCAGGCAGTAGATGGACCAACAGGCCCATTTCCTGAGCGCAGCCGGGACTCACGTTACGGTCCTCTATGATCTATAGCCATTATGTCAAACTCGTTCAGACATCATTCTGAAAAAAAAAGAAGAGAAGAGAATAAACTCAGCCCAGGAGCCCGATTAATTGCCGCAGCTTTGCCGAGCTCGGAGACGTTAAGTTAGTTGAGGCATGAAAGATGATGGTTCTAGGTGGCCTCTGAAGCTTTGGCCGTTAAGAGATTGTGACTCATGGAGGAGGAGTTCGTAGTTGCTGAGGATGTTGCTCCAAATGTTTGTCAAGAAGATTCTAATGCAAACACTCAGTACGATAAATCTATCCAGTTCTTCGAACTCAAGTTCGAATAATATAAATAGGAGCGTATCCTATCGGGTCCGCATCAGAAGCGTCACGCTTTACGCTGCCCCGGTTTTGTTTCCCAATGTCTCAAGAACCGCCGTGAGTAAGCAGCTGGCGGTACAGAATGCAGCCCTGCGCATAGTCACTGGCTCCCACGCATCACCTCCACCCCAACCCCACTAGTTGGCGACAGTCTAGGGCTGCTGTCAAAACAGTATCTCCTCAGTGCAGGTACAGCATCCTGCCCACGGTACTATCACGGCCCTCTCCGGCCCTCGCCGTATTCGACACACAAAGCTGCCATTGCTCCCCTTCTTACAGATGGGATTCTCCCTCCCGAGCAATACCGCACTGCCCTGAGTTCATAACACACATCTGCTGTTGCAACTGCAGCAGCTGCAGATCCCCCAGCAGGGCTCTGGGCTTCCAATGCCCTCGTCTCTGTGCCGAGGAGTCTCTACTGCCCAGATCTTTTTGATTTACCTTCTCCCAGCTAAGCTCTGGCCACTATTCGGCTTTAGCGGATTCTAAGTTCCGAGTGGGATAGATCGATGATCCTCTCTGTCAACTCTACGGACTGGGCGAACAGTCTAGTCTGTTCGTCACCTCTTCTCGTTTTCTAGTCACCCCACTGATCTTTCGGTGGACAGTCTCTGGCTGGACCCGCTTGGGGCTGCGCGTTTCCTCGCTTCTCTACCTCTCTTCGACTTTCTCCCACCTCTGCCCAAGCCCCCTCCGGAGCCTCCTCCCCAAGTTGGCTTCGGTGGGCCCTAACGATGGCAACGAAAAACAAGAACAGCACTAAATATGAATTTATAGTATCTAACAAAAATGATTCAAAGTTGGTAAAAAAATGGGTGAAATTCATTCCCTTACCTCCGTTCTATGTCGGTCCAACGTTGTATCTCAGCATTAGCCCACTGTTCATGTCTGGAATGTCGGTCTCGTGTTGTTTTACAATATATAGGACCAACATTGTCGATGGATGTTCAGCCAGCGAAGTAGTTATGCTACCTGAAAACGCTGGAATATTAGTGCACTAATGCTACTGTATTGATTCAGCATCGAGCTGTAGGCTTACATCATTGACAGAATCGACTTTGCCTTAAACGTAAATATATGACGTTAACGATAGTGAACAGTCCTCCTTATAAAACTTGCTGGGTTTCATTCAAGGGGATAATTTGATGAATATGATAAGTTTTTATCCCATTCTAAGCATTGTTATTTAATATATGGAAAGTTGTTGAATGTTGGATCACTGCAGGAAGTTATTATTGGCCTAATATTACTATCCAATGTTGTTAATTTTGGTGTATGTTTCTTGTAACAGAAATTTGACTAATTTCATGATTCATGCAGTAAAATAATGCATATATTAAATTGATGATATGGTTTATTGTCTTTTTCATAAAGCGTTCCCTAATCGTGACCCAAAATGCGCGCAATATTGCTTGGTAATATGTAAGTATTCATAGCTTGCGCATATTGGTAAAGCATTGGTCCAGTATTGGCCGACAAGGCTCCAAGATTCACTCAACCTTCCAACATTGGGTCGACCTCTAACCCAGGTAATTTTGCTTCATTGGTTCCAAGGTAACTGAGTAACTGAAACATAAAGAAAAACTACTAAAGCTTAATCTACAGGAACTAAGATTAGCTTAGAATGACTGGAACTCGGTATAATATAACGGAAATATAACCATAACAGTTGAAGTTAGATATACCGGAACTGACGATTAGCTTAACATAACTAAAAGATACTTTAAAATAGATGAACTTCATTTTAAAACAACCGAAGTTCATATACACAGCATCTGAAAAATAATTAAGAATAAATGTAGCTGAGCACAATTAACTAACGTCAATGTTAAATAACCAATGGTTAGCTGGTAACTTTGCTCTATCTGCCATCAATTTAATAATCTATTTCAACTTTAACTTCTAGTACCGTCATTACATTATAGCTCTTCACCTATTTCTTCTACTACCGTCATTACATTTTAACTCTTCACCTATTTTAATTTAAGGTAAAAAAAGGTGTCATCAACATATCTTCTTCAGGCCACTGTACCTAGGCCTGAATCTAAAACCTTGAAACAACAGATATTCGATACCCGCACTTCCATGACTGCCACGAGTATTTCCAGTATTTTCTGCCACGGTCACGAATCACATTTACAGTGAAGAATATCAGTGGAATATTCGTGACACTTACATCCCTGCTACCTTATAAAGTCAGTGAGGTGAACGTGAAAAGTTTATGAGGGTCAATCACCAGGTAATTACTATGAGCTGGGGGCAAGCTCCTCTAACTGGGACAAACCTTGAAATTTCCACGGTGTCGTGAGTGACGATATTGGTCGATGCAGTAATGATGTAGTATGCTGGAACAAAGTTACAAATACTGGAAAAATAGATGTAGCTTTTCCAAGGTAAAGAAAGAGGCACATTGACGTTCATGCATTGTTCGTCGATGATAGTTAGCAGTAAACTCATCATTTATGATGAACGTAACATGAAGAAACCCGTCGTCTACAATCAGCACAACTCATCTGGTGCGTACCCTGAACAAGCTCGTCTTCCACGATCAATGCCATCAAGTCTTTTGCTCATTGGTATTAGTTTCAGGCGTCTTCTATCGATGCCAAACTAACACTCTGAGTTTTGCCACTGTTTACTTCTAATCTTACTTGCCCTTGCATACACAGTCAATCTTTGCGCTTTCGGTATTAGATATTGAAATTTGGGGGTCTCAGAAACGAACTACGGACTTTGTGGACTGCATAGCAGTAGTTGTGGCCTTTTTTTATTCCTGTGCCTATATTGCCGTTATTCGTTAGAGATCAGAATCGGAAAAATTATCAAAGAACATGAGTACAAGCCAAGAACGAAAGAATTAGCTCCGTTGTACTTGCTCTTTTCAAAACTAAGTGACGCAAGAGAGCAATTAAGTCACTAACTATTAACGTCAGCTGGCAGTTCGACGTCTTAGTTATTTTTCTTTTGGTTTCAAGTAATTGAAAACCAATGCGTTCGTATCCCTTGTAGGAAGTGTTTTGATTGATCATGTGCAAAAAGGGCGATACAAGCCGAGTCTTATACAAGCCGAGTCTTATAGGGCACTCGTAGTCATTGTTTTGTGTTGGTTTCATATACAACACTGACAGCAGGCATGAGTGCATATTACAATGTACATTGCGTGTGTTATAGCTATAGCCCAAATTTTGTGATTAGAGAACAGTAATGTTTGGATAAACTAATATAATAATGAAGTATATATGTTATAATAATTGTACTCCAACTCGACTACCCCAGAAACGGCCACAAACTCAAGGGCAATCGGTTGAGAATAAAAGCCTGGAACTTATTCTGAGATAGGAAAATGCAAGCTCCTAATTTAAGTTCTAGACAAGTTAAGGTCAGAGAGAATTGCTAACATACATGGGATTGTCCCAATCAATGGCACTTTAAATCGATAAATATGTAGGATGATAATTTGGTAGCCCTAGAGTGACGGCTAGTGAAATTTCAAATATAATTCAGATGGGCAACAACGACTTTGGCAATCAATGAAATCCAGGTTTTTCAATGTCTGCAGTGCTGGCTGCCATTATTCTAGAACTATTTCCGATAGGTTGGAGAGTGATGAGAAGAACAAGCGATTAATTAGAGTTGAACTTCAGAAAATTCCAGTTTCTTTAACAGGTCGAGAATGGTTTTTAATAATTACCATCATTAACAAAACTACACGCTCGAGCGTTAATGGACGGGTACGGAATGCAACAGAAATGAAGCAGTAAGCAAGACCAGGGTGCCCAAGGCATTGCTCGACTGTCGTGAATGCTTGCAGATCTACACAGCCGAACACAGCTCTAGGTGATAAATTATATGTCAATACAGATCGGGTATGAAGTACTGACTGTTGCAAGAGTCTGGCACCTTAAGGCCTTAGCTCACCTCGTGTGATTCTCCCGAAGACCTCTGGGCAAGAACAGAAGAATGCGACAAATGTTTATCATTGGTAAAAACTACGTAAAATTTATAGTGGTTAGCGACGCTACGGTTATGGGACAAATTCACCAAAATTTCCAGGATCCACTGCCAACTTATGGGCGTTGAAGAGTCGGTCCGACTGTCTAAGGGGTAACTGGCATCTGCCGACGCCCAGACAGGGGAACAATACACCAACAGGGGTGGCAGGACGGTATGAAAGTATATACAGTACTGATTACAGCATTATCCCCAGGCACTGCGAACAAATTTACTCCAAGCCCGTGCGGCCTAGTGCCTAATAAATCAACAATATGTGCTGGCCTTCAGACAACCAGATGTAGTTTCGTAAAGCTACCCTCAAACATGAATAATTAAACTGTAATAAAGGTTGAACTTCAGACTAATTCAAGACGTATTTCCAACTGCCGGGCGATAGGTACCTAGTATTTCATCAACAAGAATGGTTGGACTTCAGTCGAATTCCAGAAGTAGTTCCAGCGGGCTAGCGATGGAGACCTCGGCGGTAGCCGTCGCTGTGGCGTCACGCGAAGGGTAACAAAAACAATGGGAGATATTGCGCTCCGTCCGGCGCTGGCGCGCCGATAAGTCACACAAAGAAAGTTCATCGTCATGGCGACCGTTCCTGGAAAGAACATTCCCGACCTCAGCACGTGTGTAACGTGCAACTGAGGTGCGATTCAGCTGACAAGTGTTGCCTGCATAATATGCTAAACTTTATATGAAAATCTACAGAGGAAACCAAGTAGAAATTCTCAAAACACTTGTAAAAATTTAATTGATTGATGTTAACAATGGCAAATGATATTTAATATTTAATGAATGGCACTTGAATAGCTAATTTGTTCTAGGGAAGTTGATTAATTTCTGTCAACAACATTTCCAATTTAGATTTTCTATACTTTGTTGGGTCATAGCCCCACTACACTGAACTGCCTACTCCTTCAAAGTAAGCCCTAAGGTAAATTTACAAAACTTCAACAATTTTTTTTCCACTCAACAAAGCGACCTTAAACAAAAAGTAAACTGCTCTTGGCAACGTCAGGAATGCAGCGTTAGTAAGAAGCACACCTACAAAGACATGACCAATAGTTCATTGCGAAATTAACTCTCTTCAATTTTAGGTCATAATCGTCACCCCAGAATTGACATCTGGCTATAAATTCGTTTGTCGCTGATAAAAACATTTATTGCGTCAAAAACAAATAATTGATTTTGTTTGAGATCGCTATGTTAATGAGAAAACATTGTAGTTTCATCTATCAACCGTAGGGACAGGTTGGGATTTTGAGTAGGCTTATGGTTAGGCACTCTATTGTTAGGCTTATAAGAACATCCGGGCGGCCAATAAGAAAGGATTAGTATTGTGACCAAAATTGTGCATCACAAATAATTTTAACAAGCACTGATAAGAGACTTGAGTCCTATTAATAACAGTGTTTGAGTCACATTGTTCAGAGTTTACCATGTGTGTGGTATGTACTTATTTTACTCTTTTACTTAATTAGCATTTCTTGGAATTTTTTACATATCAAATAATTACCCAGGTTCATTTCTAATCTATTTTTTAGAAACTTCATCGATGAAATATATCCACTCAATTCATCTTATCCCACTGAAGAAAAGAATATTATATATTATGCCCTGCCGTACTTAGATCAAGTAAGAGACTGAATATTGTAAATCCGAACTGTCTACCACATGTTTACAATAGAGTAATGTCAGTCTAAGCATATTTTATTAAAAATATTTACAATAGGATCCTTTAACAAATTCAAATATGGTCTTCTGAGAGGCATGATGAGTCGTGTTTTCTTCGAGCTATAATCGTGCATAGTGTGCGTATAAGTACGTGGGTTCGACCACTCGTTCTTTTTGTAATTGCGTAACTGAACATGCCGGCAGCAGCCATAGTACCGAAAAGATCCTGCAACTGTAACCAGATAGCCGTATTGGGGATTTTAAAGTCTTCCGTAATGCTCCATCAGCTTGTGACTCAAGTATTCATAATTAGAATAATTTTTTATTTCATTGGAACAAGCCGACTTTGTACGGCGCTTAGTCCGTCTTTATTCTCTGCAAATAATAACTTTGTATTTCTTGTACTTCTAACTTAGGCTACCCTTATACAAAGTTATCCAGTGTCATTTTCATACTATATTGTTCTTTCCAGGCGTTGAGAATGACACTGCTGGTCGAAATGTCAACTTGTGTAATGCTGGCAAGAAAATACTTTATTGAGAGCTCTGATCAGTTTACATGTTCTAATTTTAGCTTTGACACGTTTTTTTCCAAGCGTCATACCCTACACAAGTAGACTAGAACACTCCGAGAGCGCACACTTCCGCCAAGCTAAGAAATGGCAATTAAAAATTCCTATTGGCTTTGAAACTATGACTTCCTTTGCATCGAAACCAAAATGCAATTTTTCATACCTTTTTACAGTTATTACAACGTCTCTAGTTTTCTTGAAGATCTGTTCACAACTTTTTGAGTTATGCTGCTTACAAATATTCTGACAAACATAAGTCAACCACACAAACAGACCATCCGATTAGCAGAAAAATTTAATCATCTATGTCTTTCAACATTACTAACAATTTATGTAAATTTCATAAAGATCCGTTCGAAACTTTTCGAGTTATTTTGCCAACAAGCATGGAATCAAATAAAGGGACAGACAAACTAACAAACAAACAAGCAAGCGAATAGACAAAACACAAAAATTTGGTCATTTACTATTCGTGATATACCTTACAACTCATGCAAATTACAAAAAAATCCGTTCATAGCTCTTTGCGTTACAGCATTTGGAAAAAGAGGCAGACAAAGAAACAAACGGATGAATGGATCTTCACCATAAGTTAATCATCTGTTCCTAACGACATACCTAACAATCCCAGAAAATTTTATAAAAATCTGTTTAAAACTTTTTGAGTCATTTTGGTGGCAGAAAAAACAAACAAACTTGGCGAAAACATTGGCGGATATAAGTTGGTGAGCTACATCAATTTGATGCAAGCAGAGATAGAAGTGTTTTCGATATAACTTTGTACTTAATGCAAATAGAAAAATTTTGCAAGTGGAGGAAATTTATGAAAGAGGGAAACTCAACATGAATTTTTTGCATACATAGTAAGTAGTTACTCTACATATATATTAAAACTGTTCTGACATTCAGTGTTATTTTTTGTTCTAGTCGCGAATGTTTTCATAACTTGTCGTGAAGAAACGTTGCCAATGTTGATAAAATATAAGAGTAGGTAGCTGTATAAAAAGAGTAAGTACTATTAGTACACTAGCATTAATATTAAAGCGTTTCATTTACTGGAAACAAAAAATATATGTAAATATATTTTACGACAAAGGTTGTAACTTCTCAGTGCGATCACTTTTTGCAGTGTCGCTGTAAATTTCATAGATAGACACTGCGGCCTGGTTTGAAGTATTTCATAACACTGTCAGTAGTAGGTGTCAGCATCTGGAAATACCATCTGTATCGAAGGAAGTAACAGATGTTGGTGTTTCGAGATACCGTCATTAGTGAAAAGATGATCAGGAGCTAACGCACCTAATTCAATGCTAGCTGCAAATAACAGTGATCAAAACGATTGAAAGAGTATTGTAGCGGGTTATTGCTACGGATCTAAAATAACAATCTTTCCAGTTGAGGTCATATTGCTTTTTCTGTTGCAAAAGAAGTGTTGAATGTGAATGATAAACACTCTGCAATAGAGAACGTGTAAACGATTGCTGCTAGTCGAAAAACTAAATAAAAAGCACATATATGAACACATGTAACTCGACTGGGAATGAACACGTGTAACTCTACTGGGAATTGCAAACGTTACGTTCGCCGCGAAGAACGTTCTCTCCACCACTGATGACCTCGACTGCAGGTTGCACACGGGCACAGATAAATTGGTGGCTGATACGAGAAGTTTCAGTAACGCCTTACACTATACCGAAAGCGTTACCCCACTAGGCATAGTAGTCCTCTAGTTGCTTCCCTCAGTCCCAGAAGTGCCTCACGTAAATAGATGTGAGGTAATGGCAGGTGAACTTGATGTGATGCAATTGGCAATAGACTCTTTAGCCCAAGGTTTTATGCGAGATTGTCATTGGTATATTATTATTATGTTAGATGTTTAAGCCATCAAAACACAATTAAGGTGATTCAAGAGAGGGAAACGAAGGGACATGTAGTTTGTCGACAGAAATGTGGAACCCTTGCACGTAGGTGGACCAACGCATATGGAAGCAGCAAGTGGGGAAAGAAGAGGAAGAACAGATGAAAGTAAGATCTGTATGAGTACGAAATCAGGAAGGAAGCAAAGGGGACACGAAAGACAGACGTCCCGAAGGCCTAGCTAATGGCTAAGATAACCTGCACAAGCCTCCTGGGGGAGCTGCTCCCAATAACCTAGGATGGGAGAGTATATAAAGTATAATCAGTCTCATTAGGACTACTACGATCCAAATTATTTTCCGTGATACATATCGATTTTAGAATCACTATTGTCATCATTATTGCAATCAATATTATTACTATTAGTGTCAGACAAACTGAATAATACTTATTGTAAAACGCTGCACCTTATCCCTCTCGAACGCAGAGTAACATTTATTCCCACAAAAACTTCACCAGGCACAGCTAAACCCCCAGTTATATTGAATTTTTTTACTTTTTGTCGAAATTACAGGATACAGGAACGAGTTGTTTGTCTTATTATTGCAGTAACCAAATATTCTAAGTTTGAGTCTTACCTCCATGTACTACAATCGTGTCAGGATTAAAAAGAGGTAAAAAGTATGAGACTTATAAAGAAATCTGTTACCGAAATCAAATCAAACAAAGTGATGGTGACTCAAAGAAGTCACAGAAAAATTATAAATGAACTGCTAAACCGCAATCCCCATCCTAGTTTCACAGAAGTTAAAGTTAATAGTGAAATTTTAAAAAGCGATAGGCTAGTTAATCATCTTAACACCCATTTTACCTCTGTTGCAAATAACCTAGTACAAAATCTTCCTGATAATAACGTGCAAGATACCATTTCTAGTCGTCGTTTAAATTCTAGTTTTGACTTTTTTACCAATTACGGATAACGAAATAATTAATGTTGTATTCTCTGTGGAAGCAAATGGATTACATAAAAATGAAATACAACCTTGATACTTGCTGTCTATACTGCCATACATTGTAACTTACCTATATTCAATTTTGAAGACTGCCCGAGTAATCCCGATTTTTAAATCAGAGTGTCACAGTGACCCATCTAACTTCAGGCCAATATCTACCCTGCTTCTATTTAGTAAGATCTTTGAAAATTTAATCCACCCTCGATTGGCATCATTTCTTGATAAGAATAGAGTTTTAGCTAATTCTCAGTAGCTACAGGTTCAGAAGAGGAAGAAATACTACTCTGGCAATTTTCAATTTTGCTACAGGCTTTTAGACATAAAACATTCACAATTTGTCTGTTTCTTGATATGCCAGAGGCATTCGACACGGTTAGTACGGAGATCTTAATGATGAAGTTGGAACATTATGGTGTAAGGGAAAATATACTCAGCCTTGTAACCAGTTATTTATCGGATCGCGTGCAATATGTTGATATCGACAATGTCCAATCTTTCGTGCAAAACGTAAAGCTTGGTGTACCTCAGGGATCTGTTTTAGGACCTTTACTGTTCAATTTTTTTGTTAATGATATTGTATTTTTATGGTATGAAACAAAATTGTTTGCAGATGATGCTATATTTTTGCATAATGATATCTCTTTTCATGGTGCAATAGAGAAGACTGTGCAATTTATTGATCTTTAATTAGGCTCGCTTAATCAAAATCGTCTTGATTCCAGACGCTAGAAAGACAAAGTTGATGCTATTTAGTCCCAGACCGACCCCTGAATTGCCCGTCATTTACTTGAATGGTAAAGATTTGGAACGGGTCAGTTTATTTAAATATTTAGGTCTGGTAATTGATGACATATAATTATATGGTACCCATATCAAAGAATTATGCTTGAAACTAAATAAAGCCAAGGGTGCTATTTATTCGGTCGCAAGGTATCTATGCAGAGACTCTTCGTTGTCACTGTATTATTCGCTGATGTATTCCCACATACATCATTCAGGCGATTGTTATATTGGCTGGTGCCACGTCAAACCTGACACGGAAGATAATAAGCACCATTATGAATGAAAAATTACGAGCAATTCTGAATATCAAGAGAGACGCTAATAGTATACCAATCATGGAAACGAATACGATGTACCGAAAGCTAAAACCGGTAAAATTCCAGGACATTTATTACTATTTTTTGCTAAAATTCATGAGAAATGCTTTTGCCACTGAACGAGACATATTTGAAAATCATATACTACCTTTGATTCCCAATGATCATTACTGCACTAGAAATAGTAGACTAAACTTGCCAACAGTTAGGCTAGACGTTGAAAAGCATTTCACTGTTTTTAAAGCTGTGTATGCTTACAATAATTTACCTGAATCGCTCGTTCTGCCAATGTCTGATGAGGTTTTAAGCGCAAATTAAAGAAGATTGTTTAAGCATATATGTTTATTTAATGCTGTGAGCCCAAGAAGCTACAATTACTTTCAAAGGGCTTGTTCTCTGTGCCAGCAGTGTATATGCTGTGTAAATACTTGTTTTAACTTGTTAGTATTTTCTGTGAGAGAACAATAAAGGTGTTAAAGAAAGGTGTTATCATTAATGCTTCGAATCGAAATAATTTCTATAGTGAGGTTGCTGTGTTATTATTAATCTTAGGTAAGCCACACGAGCCAAACGTGTTGGCACCTTGTATTTTATGAAAATAACAAAAAAATAAATGAATAACGTTTAGCAAAACTGTTGCCTGCAATATTATTTACTAAAATAATTAAAATACACTACTCAGGTAAAAATAATTATGACCAAGCATTAAAAAATTAAATTTGCGAAATCCTTTTCAGTAATGAGACACTGTGGACTCTGAGAAAGCGCTAATCTATGAGTCTTCCTTCTGTAATAGTTTGACTTGCAGCCATTGTTTCGTAATATGCGAGGCATGGCTTGGTGCATTGTCCTGCTAAAAGATGAGGATGCTTTTGATTTCATCAACCTGAGTATTGAACTAGACTACTCAGTTGTATTGGATGAATGAAATTTGCTATATGCATTCTATAGTACAGTGTGAGGTCCGATATTGTCATTGAGACTTCCAGCCTGAAACATGACTCCACCACCCTCTTGCTGCCACTTGAAACGCAAACGAGCACCTGCATCCATAGTGAGCCATTATCGCTTCCATCTGTCAGGGACATCAAGCGAGGTTCGGACCTCGTCGGTCCATATGACAGTTCGAAAATCTGTTGTCAGATATATTGTGGCCCATGAGTCTTTCTTCCATTAATTTTATTTAAGGGGTGGTAAACTGCCGGTGAACTCTTTGCTGCAAATGCAATTCCGCGTTTGTTTAGCGAAATTTGTCAGTGGGGTTTTTGAGAATTTTCTCGCTGTTGCAGCGAGAGCTTATGGCTAACTATCTGTTAATTTTCCTTCATTCGCTGGTGCTTGTGCTTGCTGTTACATATGGTCTGCCACCTTTAGGCTTTCGTTAAGAAACCTTTTCACATTATGATCACGTGTGATAATTTTCGAAATTTTAAGTATAGGTTTATTCACATTGAGTAGCTGCACAATAATTTCAGCCTACTAATGTGCCGTTAACATATTTCTTAGAGTCATTGTTTTAAATACATATTTCGGAAATTTGCAAATCCTATTATCCCACCTGAAAATAACTAGAAAGTCTGTGAAATCGGTACAGATTCCTAATAAGCATCAATTTCAAATATTTTCGAATCAATCCAGCTGTCTTAACAAATTAATGAATTCACAATTCAAGTTTCATCAATCACATATTTGCAATGTAACTGCAACATCACGACAGCATTTTTTTTTTAAAAAGTCATGTAAAGGTTGTATGATGAGTGCCTAGAGTAACATACTTTTAATTGACTGGATCCCCTCCGGGGACATAGGATGGGCCATAGGCCATAGGGTTAGGTTAGTTAGGTTCGCCCATCCTATGTTATGGGGAGTAGCGCCCCCAGGAGGTTTGAGTAGGTCACCTTAGCCATTAGCTAGGCCTTCGGGACGTCTGTCTTTCGTGCCCACTTTGCTTCCTTCCACTTTCATACTCCTACTGATCTTACTG
>LQNS02278187.1:25945217-25975384 GCA_001587735.2 Parhyale hawaiensis | reverse complement strand
TATATATATATATATATATATATATATATATATATATATATATATATATATATATATATATATATATATATATATATATATATATATATATATATATATATATATATATATATATATATATATAACACTTCGAGACGTCGGGGGAGAGCCACACCACAACACTGCCCATGGGGGGAGGGTAAAGTTGGGCGCGTTTGGAGGGGGTGAGGGCTGTGAGCAGCGAATGGAGGCCCCTCTGAACCCCCGCACGTGTCAGCAGTGTTGCCACTCGCTAGACTGGTAAAATTCCAACGGAGAAAACCCACTTCGATAGATAATATTTCTCTCGAAAATTTTGTGACACTCTAGAAAAAATCTATTTTTATAATAAGTACTATTGATGTATGGGAATGCACGAAAGACAAGCTTTTTGGTGTTCAAGGCATGAATCTAGATGCAATTTTTTATGTATATTTAGCTACGAAAATACAGCTCTGTGCGATATAACTACATTCTCCCCATTTTAAAATTTTATTAAAAATTGTCTTCGTATTTCCGGTCGCAAAATTCACTTCAATACGTTTTTTTAATTTAAGGCAAAAACTGTCAGCGTTTGGGTTGAAATATGTAACTAAAGATATTTAGACGAATATAAAGCTTGTTTATCGTCAGGGGCTGCCCACCCTAAACCTTTTCTTATGTTATGCGGCCGTTGGTCCTGCGCCATTATCTTGCGCCCTTTACGGTTAGCGGCCTGCACCCCTTCACTTATTACAGTAATGATATGATTTTGGTTTTTCGACGGGACTGCAAGTGCCTGGTACTTTAATACTCAAAAGCCTTTTAACAAACAACGACGCAGGTCATGCTCGAAAATTGTCACCAAAGCCATGAATCTTTTGGGCAATTATTGAGGCCGCGCCCAGCCCACATTATTGTCCACAGTTGCGTCCCTCGACCAGGCAGACGGGCAACGCTCTCATTACAGTATAGATTTAGACGCGCAGCAGGTAAATTCCACGAGTGAGATCTCCAGGGCCTTGACGACCGATATTTGCCTTAGAAACATTGAACTGTGAACTTGAGAGAAGGGGCGTTCTGTTAACGATCGCAGCACAGACCTGGTGCCAATTGCTGCACCATCCCAATAGCGAGATATATATATATTTATTTATCATGTGTTTGTATATATTAGCTTACCGGCACACGCCGTGCAGAAACCTCTTTCATGCAATATCCAAATTTTCTCCATACAGGGACAAATGTTTTCACAATGCTCAAGGCACGTGTCACAGACACACACTCATATATGCGCTATTTTGATGGCTCAAAATGCGAAAAATTCGCTCTGTTAAAGACATCTCAAAGTCCGGTCACTGCGTGTTCGGTTCCCTCGCTCTTGGATTGACACAATCTCAAGCGATTAACTCTAAGCCAACAGGAACCAAAGTACCCAACAGATGACGTGTTTAACTATACTCTTCCCACGAGAATCCAAACGCTTCTGTTAGACCTCATAAGGTTAAGACAAGCATCAGTCCTGACTGCTCGGTTCTCCACTTTGAATCGAATTTTAAGCGTCAATCGCCCAAGAATAACATCTAAAGCTAAACTCAATAGTATGGGGTATATTGAAGGCAAAAAATAAAAGTTTCAAGCAGATTTTATTTATATAGGCTAGACCATTTCTTTCAAAGAGAGCGATTCAAAGATGCCTTTAAACCCTCCATTTATCCGTCACGCCTTTCGTCAATATGACGCATAGCCCTAACAACGTGTACTCGACTGCAACCGCACACCACTTTGAACTCTAGTGGACATTTGTTCGCAGCACATACCAGTGCATGTGACCTTCCTTGTAGGGTCGTGCGATCAAGGCGATTTTAACTTTATGAAGGCACCACATGGTCCATCAAGCACGATTTTTCAGACGCAATGTAAAAAACACTGTAGTGAAGAGTATCGAATTAAAATTATAATAGTTATAGCTCGATCAGAAGGCGGTCGTTTGGCTGCAGTGATACATAATATTACAAAACATGTAACAAATGCCTTGGGCATCGATGCATGGAAACTGAAGCCTGTTGCCCACGTGCGACTTTCGTCGTGCTACCTACAGAGAGCCGACTCCACTAATTTGAATGTGTTGCCTTGGTACGACTTTGGTGAAAATTTTTTCCACAGCCGCAATTTTTACAGTCGTCTAGGCGCTTTTGGTGAAGTTTCAGCTATCCCTTGCAATTTTAAACAAGTTTTAATTCGCAACGATTAATAATTAAGGATTTTTATCGCAATGTTCACAAGCGTGAAGTTGAAGTCACGGTCACGACCGCGTAATCGGATAAGATGAGTTTGGTCACTGTCAGAAGCATGATGAAAGTTGTATGCTCGGCTTTATGCCGAGGCCCCACTCAGTCAGTGCATGGCCATCTTACGATCGGACCTTCAGCTCGCTCATCGTCTCCAATTATCTACAGTGAAGGTCGGTAGCTAAGATACCCCTGAACGCCAGCTCCCAAGTTAAGCTTGCACTTGTCTAGTGTGTAACCGGCAGTAGGAATAAGGAAGAAAACAGCTTGCAGTGATTTGTCAAATTTGCCGTAAAAGAACCCGAGTAAAAATATACTGACGACAATAGCTGTTATACTCTCCGAAATTTTATGCATCTATTCCAACGAAAAATTTCTACTAGCCTAATAAATATAATAATTTTCTTGTGCAAAAACAAGTAAAAATCGGTAAAATCGTCACAGCTGGTTCTGGAAAAGCTAACTAGAGCTTTCAGAAAAATGTATCATACTTTCTTTATAATTTTAATCCTACGTTGCTACAGATAATTTTTTTTGCAAAACACGTGCCGCGCCCATTGGAGTAGCAGTTTTCTTGGACTCATTACCAATTGCTTATGTTAGCCCGTTTCCCCTCATCTGTCTGTGTAGGAAAAAACTATATCGTTTTGCATTCACTTATATCCGTTCACTGCCATTGTCGTAACAGTACAGGTGCCAAGAAACTGAGATTAGCACTATGAAATTTAATTACGTTGAGCTTATTAGGCTTGACTTATACAGAACATTCGATTTTGCCACTTTAAACTGAGTTTCAGGCGTAGTTTTCAGACCGTCTCAGGGCTGATCAGTTTGCTCCTAGCACCTGCAACACGATTGAGAGTATCAAAACCAACATTTGTGCTTGGTGTCTGAACCAATCAAGTCCAGGGAGTTGAGCTCATATCGACTTCCCCACGCCAGTAGCTAACAGCGTTAGTTGCGTGACTTGACCGCGGGCACTTGTCTAAATTAGCGACCGTGTACGCAACTTTGCACTTTACGAACTCGTAACTTACAGGCTGTTTTGCCATGGCTGTAACTTGAGGTAGCCGGTCATGTACAACTTGCTGCGTGTAGAAAGTGTAACTTTGTGGCCAAAGTTCTTAAGTATATCAGTCACTATCAAATATAACTGGCGGTGTTAATGTCAAAACGTCAAGTAACGCTCAGTGTATCATAGTGCTGAGTATGCTACATTCGTATACCAAGTAGTTTCCATTGGTGGGCACATGCGGCCACTTGCGTTCCAACTCAAGAAATAAAAATGGCCGGAGGCCGTAAATTTCAGTTTTTTTTTGTTCTTTACTTGATCGCAAGTGGCTGCAAGTAGTCACAAGTGGCTGTCAGGAGCCACATGTGGTCGAAAGTTGCGTCATGGGGCGGCAGGTGGTCGGAAGTGGCCACAAGTTGCCACTTTTATAAATCTGAGCCATACCCCTAACAGCATTGTTGGTTGACCCAAAAGCTATCAAGTGACTTTCGCTTCTGAACCAAGTGAAAATTCTACTACCGCATTGTACTCACCGCCATGTTTAATTTGTTCACTGCTTACAATATTTTTAAATTTCATTAACGGTTTTCAAGTATTGAAACCAATCATTTCCTTTTTAGGTTTAAACACTTTGACGACCTCTGAAGCCAGTCCAAAAATTTGAGAGCTTTTCCCAGTTTCCAGTTGTTTTAATTAACTACTTGAGATGTTACTAGACTTTTCAGAGAAGAAAACAATACCCTGATGTTGCCTAATATTTGAGTTGGCTAATGAAGGTTTCATCAAGATTTTAACCGACAAAAATAACACACTAGCATTAATAATTAAAAAAATAACTATTACTGGTATCAGGAAACGCAGTTAGTAGCAGAATAACAAACGCCTTTCTTGCATTACCCACGAAGGTTTCTACAATGATGACCATACAAGTGTTGTACATGTAACAGCTTTGTTTAACCCTATTTGGGAAAGTAACTATAACGGTGTGGTTACTTTCATAATGCTATTCTTATGAGAACCTTTTTCAGCCGCGCAGTAAAGGGTTAACGTTGCCGTTGCTGAAGACAAATGACAGCCGTGACGCTGAGCCACAGCCATTCATGGCGGTACTTGTGACAGTCACGCAAAGGTCACATTAGGAAATGACTTTATTTTGTAGCCAGATGCTTGATGTGGACATGTCAGCGTGTGTGCGCAGCAATAATGCTTTTTTATATGAACGGCGAGGTGCATACTCATGGTCCTGGCTATTCATGTTCATTTTCATTACATGTTCATTTCATGTTGAATTCATGGCATGTTCATAGTATGCTTATGTTCACGCTATGTTCATAGCATATTCTTATTAATGGTACATTCATGCTCATGGCATGCTCATATTCACGTTCACACCATGTTCATCATTATGGTATCTTGATGTTCATGGGATGCTCATGTTTATGGAATGTTCCTGGCAAGTTCATGGTATGTTCATGTTCATGGCACGTTCATGTTCATGATGTGCTCATGTTCATCGTTCATAATATTTACGTAGTTTTTCGCTTTCATGTTCATGGATTGGAACAAAAAAAACTATAAGAAAATCAATCGCTCGGTACTCCTGTATAAACAAGACATGTACTCGTACATATTCCAACGATCACACTTGTTTGCACATCTACATAATTATTTCGTTCTACTGTAGACTAACTTGCGCGAGTTCAAAAGCTGCTTCACACCACAGTCCTTTGTTGCCCGTATACTGTACGGAGTGTCTGAATGCGTTGTTGGCTTCGTTTAAACAGTCGATATAAGAAATTTGCAGCAACAGAGAGAGATCGAAAATTTAGCGTTCCTCAACATTTGCCTGTCCGCTACTCAAAGTACAGAACTGTGCAAGCATCAGTGGAGTTGAAAGTACAAATTTTGTCCACGTTTAGCTATGCTTAGAATTTCTGCACTGCTGCAGTACTATAGTGACGAAGACAAGTTGATTTAGCTGCTGAATAAATTTCTGCTGGCGCTTTACGTAATTCAAAACGTTTCTCTGCATCGCACTATGATGTTAAAATGTGAGTCACCCTTGCTTCTAGAATATTGCTAGCTCAGGCCACAAACAGGGAACGGTATGGTGGTAGTAATCAAATTGTGGTGCCGGATACCAGTGGTGTTAGAGTAGTAATTACAATTTCAGGGCTACTGGTGCTACACCTGCGACACCGCAGCTCATCAATCTTGTCGCTGCAGGTAACCGCTAACAAATAAATAAAGAAAACTCAAAAATTATCAAAATGAACCCCGAGTAAGATCTGCAGCTCTGGGAAATGAAGTGTGCATACTTAAGCCAAGCTTCGTTAGTAAAATTACCAATTGGAATAAGCTTGATGGCTCTGCTTTTGTTGGGGCTGGTTTTTGTCAACTTTAAACACTTTGTAAACAGAGTTATTCTGTGATCTTTAAGTAACTCTCTCAGTTCCTTTCTTCTCTTACTGGGATGGTTGCGTGAGGGTTGACAACATCATTCAGTTTCCCTCCTTTCTTACGTCGCCAGTCTGGTGTATTTTAATAATACTACACCGCTCTTCGACAGATGGTGCTCTCACAACCTCATTTTCGGTTACGCTTACCAATTTACAGGTTACGGTAGCACAACTGGGTTGTGATTACAACACGCCTCCAAGCATCCGGTCGGCTAAGCCTCAACAAGGATTGAAGTAATGTCAGGTAAATGAAATATTGTACTGTAGCTGAAAAATTTTGTTTAAGTTATCTAAATTTTAGTCAAGCATTCACAATATATGAAAATTCTACCAAGGATCATGTAGAAGCAGTGACTGAATTTTAGCTATTTTGTCCCTTGCACTAGGTTTGTTCCACAATTTCAGTTGATGCGCCCAAGTGTAAATGGTATGTTATTACCACTAAATGTGCGTCAATTGGGTTATTGTAACTACAGTGGAGAACGTTCAATGTCCAGACGTATTGTAGTATTTCAAAATAAACGCTGCACTTCTGATAGGCTTATAGATCGTACATAAGTACTCAAAAGGATATTAATCAGATTTTTCGGGAAAAAATGTCCTGAATAAAAGAAAAATAAATAAATAATAAAGAGAAACTTAGGCGCCCCTTGACCTCTGCAATTTCACCACAGGTGAGTAGTAAGTAGCCTATCGGTGCAATGGCTGACAAACAAATGGCACAGAAAAAAAACAGCGAGACATTTATAAAAGAAAACGGTACGTTTTAGATTGCCCTGGCATTTTCCGGGCATCAGTAACTCAGAAGAGTTAGGTAACCATTAATTAAAGGTATAATTAGGGGATCCAAACGAAGTAACATTAAAATTTGTCACTACAACTCGGTGCAAACAGAGTTCTTCGTGCTCTAAAAAAAATTCGACCGAATAGGTATTATTACCAAATGTATATTTCATCCTGCCGGCCTACTAAAATCGCTTTACTGCTGACACTCGCGACACTGTCGATTCACGCAGATAAAGTCAACGATCCTGTATGAAATTCGTATACGCTAAATCTCAATTTCACCTGCCAGTCGATATAATTTAGTACGCTTATCTTGCAGAAGTTTTCAGAACGATTAAGCCTGTTCCACACGAGCGTTGTTTATACTCAAGCCAACGCAACGTAAACGACCACAAGTTACTGAACGTACACGTTGCTGTGTCCGTTTGAACAGCATATAAGATTGGTTTCTGAATGGTAATCTATTTAAATTTAAATAACTATTCAAATATTTACCAGTGACTCTTGCTAAGCCAACTGACTCATAAGGACTAACTTTATATACAAAAATCATTTGCTCGACACGTATTTGTGTGTTAGCCGGCAAGTATCTCGTATCTTTTCAAAAAAAGAATTAGTTCAAAACTCAGAAAGCCAGAAATACCACAAATGCTCATTCATATTGATCGAGATCATTAAACATGAATCCATGAAAAATATTAATAATATCTTTTGGATGACCCACAGCTGTGCTTACAAAGACACAAACAAACATCTGGACGTAGAACCGCACGAATAAGAGCCAAAAACCTCTCTTTTGAGAGCACTTTCTATTGGGCGCCGAAATGAAGCCTTAGAGCCTCAACTCGTCCGGAATTTCAGGCAAAATCTTCGGCTTTGCAATTTTGAATCGCGCTGCAAGTGCGAGAAGCGATGACATTATCCTGAGCAAATTTTAAACTCGATTTTAAGGAGCAAGACCGAGTTACTGGACGTCTCAGAGGCAACAAATATATATTGGGTCAATTCCTGAAACTCAAATTAACAGGTAGTACGTAGCCAGGACATACGGATATACATTTATCTGAAGCTTCGGACCAGTCGAGGCTCTTACAACACCAGACGCAAATTTTGGGCTGGAATGGGGCCCCGATATAACTTCTTCTTATTTACGCTTTATATTAAATTCGTACTGCTCTTCACAAAATATTATTTAGCGCATCACCGTATTTTCGACCTCATCTATTCAACCTTCCGCTCCTGGCTGGCCAGCTATGCTTGAGCTGCACCCATACACATAACACGGTAAAATGGTTAAGTACAGGAAGTTTGACCAATAACTGTTCCCATGGTTTCTCTCGCGTCAGGAGTGTTATTAACACTACTTATATTCTTGGTTAGGAGTAAAAGCCCAACCTATAAAAACCTGAGGTCCCATCCTCATATACCCCAATTCGTCGAGTTGACGTCATACGCCGACATGCGGTCACGGCTAAGTTTCATTGCAGTCCAGTTAGTGCTGCCATTACACGCTCTGCTTCCTGTTGCACACGTGCTGCCCAAGTGAACATGCTGCTGTTTTCATGGCATTTGCTGCCCGTGTGCGCGTGAAGCTGCAACTTTTGTTGCCTGTACGCACTGAACTATATGTTTGCTGCTGGATACAGCAGCAGCGGCTGTTCTCATGACCAGCAGAGCGTAAGTCAAGGAGGGAGGGAGGGGGGGAGGGCCAGGGGCAGGCAGGGGCTCCAATACCATCACGCAGCTGCTATAGCTACCGGTAAACAGCTGTGGCTTGTTGACGACCGCCGACAGCGCAGGACTGCAGCTGCATAGATCTGCTGCGTGCGGCGTGAGGCCCCGAGTGAGGCATTTCTTTTGTTTGACGGCGGGGCTGAAAAGTTCTTAGACCGGCTAGCGTAAACAACTGTAGAGAATAACCCGGCGAGCTATAATTAAATTTTTCTGTCGATATTTTTTTAATTGTAACTGTCATATTATTCGCAGCCTAGATAATGTCATCCTGTTCATGTTATTTACAAAAGCAACTGAATTATTTATATTTTGCATAGGGCAGGGTGCCTTTATAAATACAAATGCTCACATACTCAAAAAACGGCTCCTCCGTGGTCTCTACTAAAAATACAATAGCTAAAAAAATTAGAAATTGGTAGCATGGTAGGACATTTGGAAGTTCTTGTGGATTACAGTATACATTAATTTAACTTTTATCCATATTTGCAAGTCCCTATTCTCAAAGTAGGATACGTTCTTCATGGTGAACTTGGAAATGGCCTACCAACCGAACCCGTCAGTGCAGAGACTAATAATCAACGCCAGGAGCAAAGAGCGTAGCGGGTGGAATCGATGGGACTAAAAGAAAACTTAGCCGTGACCGCATATCCACGAATGACGTCACTGCGTCGAGTCGAAACATTTGAGGGTCGGACATCAGACCTTTGTTGGTTGGGTTTTTAATCCTAACCGAAATATAAGCAGTGATATATTCTTGACGCGAGAGAAAACATACAAACAGTTGATGCTCAAAGTTTTTGAACTTGATGACAACCATTTTTACGTGTTTTGTACATGGGTGCAGCTCAAGTAGCTGGCCAGTCAGGAGTGTGAGCTTAAATGAATGAAGTCGAAAAACATTGTGATATAGTTCAATATGTTTGTCAACACCACTGTAAACTGAATATAGAGTGCAAATAAGGCTTCGCTTGAAAAAAAGTTGAAATCAGGGAGCTATACCGGCCCAGATCTTGTCACTGGTGCCGTGAAATTATCCACCAGACTCCACTGCAAGTTTCTATTGATAAATCTTTATTGTTCAATTGGTATACGTTCTCTTCATTTCTTTATGAGCCTAAAGGATGAAATTTGCTAATGACGATGATCCTCTTAGCGAAAAAATAAATAAATAAAAACTCATAGGCTGCTCAGTGACGTCTTTGATGACGTCACTTTTCGTTACTAGTTTCTTGTGAGTCCTTCCGTGACGCTCTTTGCTTCCTGATCAACGCATTGAAATACCAGGTTGAAAAGTATTGGGAGCACAATCCTCCACAAGCAGGAACTCCTCATAAGGCCTCTTGCAGTCAGACCTTCAGTATCACCCGTGTTATTTCGGCCTCCAATTCGTCATAGGTTGGGCCACACTGAGTGACACCCACGAAAATCTCAAAAAGTTGTAGGATTATGAAGTGGTTAACATTTCCTTCGTTTAGTAAAGTAGCCTTTGTTTATAAACATTAAGGTGAAATTATTATATAATTGCCAAAAATTTTTTATAGTCTAGCACATTGTGTAGTTTTGTGGATCTTTTCAACTTTAGTCAGGAAATTCTGCCAAAATTCTGTTCCGCCAGCAGGAGCTTTTCACAGAACCCGTGGCACTTTTGGGGACGCTGAGATCACACGTCATATTCACGGCTTCACGGGGTGACACCAGGTAACACCGTGAGGGTAACACTCGCGTCTATCTTCAACACAACTAGAACGCTTCGTGGCGTAAGACCATCACCCGCGGTAGGATCAAGTTTCATCGCCGTCATTATTGATGGCCAGCTAATCCTAGTTCTTTTTTACATGAGTCACATCGAAGACAACCCACCAGACTCCCTGCAAATAATTATCAACATAGCTCAACTCCTTCTACCTGTTCTTTGGGTGGACAGCAAATTTCACCGCCGTCATTTTTTATGGCCAGCTAATCCTAATTTTTAGCATGAGTCACAATGAGGGCAACCCACCAGACTCCCTGCAAAAAATATAAATATTGCTGAACTCCTTCTACCACTTTTTGGGTGGACAGACAAATAAATAAAATTAAATATTCATCGAAAACATTATCACCTCTCTCTCACTTTGTTTGCCGGTGATAAAGACTCACAAACTCTTAACGGCCAAAACCTCAAAAACCACCCTAAACTATTATCTATCATGCCTCAACTAAACTATACGCCCGTTTCTGAACCGAATAGTGTACTACAACTATTCACTCTTGCGCGAGCACCTCTTAGGTTTGGCATAGTTTTCGTATCTCTTTTTCTCGTTCTCTTCTTTCTCAAAATCAACATTATCTGACATATTGGCAATAACTTATAGAGGGCCGGAGCTCAGCTCCGAATGGAATGCTCTTTCTAAATGGGCCTGTTAGTCCGTTAACAGTTAGCTATCTAATCTTATTTACATACGGATGACAAAATAATATTTATTAGTCGACCAATTTGCATTTCTTGTGCCACCTACAAAATGGGCTAAAAATGTTTACCACAGCAGCTGTATTCTACTTAGCGCAAGTGTCACATTGTCTCTCTGAAATGTGAATCAGTTCAAAGTCCTCTGGTACACATAGGGACTGGTTGGGATCTGTGTCACCGACTGATGGTCATGGTGTGGCTGTGTTGGACTTTTGCATCTTATCTAGTTGTGTGCAGCTTGTTCGTGGCTCCATGCATGATGCTGGTAACTGTCTCGACCTTGTTATGACTGATGTCCCGGACTTGATGACTGTGTCAGTTGGCCCCCTATTGGTACTGCTGACCACTCGCACCTTGTTATGTCCCTGGACCTTAATCACATGGTTCCTGCGGTAGACACCAGGAGAGTGGTGTTTGTTAAGAGCAAAGCTAACTGGGAAGCTATTACTGGAGCAGTAAGGGCGTTAGCTTGGCGCCAGATTATCTGCAATGATGATCCTATCTCTGTGCTTAATAAGTTGACTGTGTCTGTTTTGGAGAGGCTTGTCCGGACGAAAACTATTCTTGTGAGGTCTCGGGACAAACCATGGTTTGACGACTAGTGTCGGATAGTTTTCGAAGCTAATCAAGCGGCTTATCATGCATGGTGGTGTTCGCGTGACCGCACGTTGTGGCTGACCTATGTTCATTGTAGGGCCGATTTTAAGCGTGCTTATGAGTGGGCACAGCAACGTCAGAGGTAGCGTTCCAGGGAGTCGTTGTTCAGTATTGACCATCCACATCGTTCGTGCAGTGAGCTAAGGGGTTCAGTATTTGGGGCTGAACCTTCGTTGCCGCCCCTTGTTAGTACCGGTGGGAGTATCATTGCTGATCCCTTGGCTAGAGCGGAGCTCTTGTCGGCTCACTTTGACGGAAAGCAGAATAGAGACGTGTTGTCATTACCCCATGGATGTCACCCTGAAGCTCGTTTAACTTCTTTGGTGTTCAGATCTGCTACAATCAAGGTGTTGCTTGAGGGCCTTGATCTCTATGGAGGTGTAGACCCGGTGGGTACGTTTCCTCTGTTTTATAATCAGCTTGCTGGCGTTCTTGCCCCTAAGCTAGCAGTAATCTTCCGGGGCCTGATACGGCTAGGAAATTTTTCCCCGTTGTTGGCGTACTGGGAATATTACTCCTGTTGTTCGTTCTGTATACTAGTGATATGTTCTCTTCGTTGGAATACACAATGATCAACTATGCCAATGATTCCACTTTGGTAGCAGTGATACCTACACTACGCATGCGTAATGCTGTCGCCCAGTCTGTGAATAGGGATTTGTCCCGCATTAGTGCCTGGTGTTCGGCCTGGAGTATGAAGCTGAAGGCCAGTAAGACCAAGTTGATGATAATCAGTCGATCTCGGACCCTTGTACCGCAGCATCCACATCTGGAGATGTGGATCTTGCTTCAGGAGTCTGGCTCCTTGGAGATTCTTGGTGTAGTTTTTGATGAAAAGCTTACCTTTGAGCCGCATATTAGGCGACTGGTGTCACGTCCTTAGAGTAAGAATGGGCTTTTGCGTAAGGTGAATTCTGTGTTTCGTGACAGTGAGGTTGTCCGCAGATGCTTTTATGCCTGTTTGCTACCTGTGTTGGAGTATTGCTCACCGGTCTGGGGTAGAGCTACTGACAGTCACTTGCGTCCGTTAGAACGACTTGTTAGGTCAGCCCGTAGGCTGTGCGCAGCGAATGATTTGGTGAACTTGTCCCACAGGAGAAGGGTTGTCGAACTCTGTATGTTTTATAATGTGTACAACAATGAGAGGCATTAGTTGTATTCGTCTGTCCCTGCACTTAAGGCCGGCTGCACACTAACAACTTTCGTTGCCGCTTGGAGCTTAGAGGCAACTCAACTTATCCGTGTAGCATCGATGCCGTGCCGAAGTCGAACGTGTTTTAAATCGACGAAGTTTTTAAAAGTTTATAAAGTCTCGCTACTGCAATTTCTACACCCTAGCGAGTGGCAATGTTGAACTTTCAACAATCGCTCGTAATTATGAGCGGTTGCTATTCACAAAGATTGGTACTTTAAGAATTACAGCACGATTTTCTTAGACGTCATGCTGAAGTCACGGCCACGGCTGCACAGTCGGATAAGTTAAGTTGCGTCTAGGCTGCTAGCGACAACGAAAGTTGTTAGTGTGCAGCCGGCCTAAGGTGTTTAGGAGAGAAACTCGTGCTGCGGTCGGTGCGCACACCTTCACGTTGGAGGATGTTAGATATCGAACCAATCAGTTCGGTTGGTGCTTCGTACCCTGGTCTGTTGGGGTCTGGAATTCTTTGCCGGCATCGGCTTTCGGTCGTGTTGGCCTCCAGGCGTTTAAGACAGCGGTTAATGGTTTTTTGTTGGGTTTCCCTTAGCAGAGTTTCGGGCTGCCCGGTGTTGCAATGTGCTTCATTTGGGTCGTGCTACCTGTCCGTGGTGGCCCGTGTGTGAAGTTTTGATAATAATTATAATGTGATCAGGCACCGAAAATAAGCACTCGAGGCTTGACCTGGCCGATTCGGTGAATTGAGCTTTAAGTATTAACCCTTAATCGGTTACCTTTGAAACTCCAGAGACAATCTTGCTCCCTTAAAATGAAGTTTACAGCTGGCTCACGTAATTACGTTGCTTCTAATTTAAGCCGAGTTCACACGTCATTCATCTCAACGCGTCCGATCAGGTGAACGAACACGATCTGTGCGTCAACTTTTTCTGTCGCTCTCTCCACGTAGAAGCGTTTCTCATTCAAAAGAACGACACCGGAGTTCATTTGTACATCGGTTCTTTCTATTTTTCTTTATATTTTGCGTCGGTTTGGAGTCATATTCGTACCCCAAAATCTTTTAGCCTGATCCCAACTGGAACATCCTATTTCTAGCACACTTATAGTCTGATAAACCGATAAATTGAAATCAGCACAGAGCATTCAACTGCGTTGTCAAAACAAATAAAGCGTCCGTGTTCTTAAAACATCTCCAAGTCTAGTGTTATGCGGGAGTATAGTGCTGTTGATCAATAAAGTATCGACGAAATACAGCGTGTATCGATTTGTTCATGATCTATGAACGCTACAGAGTGTAAATTAAGAGCTTATCGGTTCTGTTTACTGAACTTGAATAAGGCAGCGCGTTGAGAAAACGGACATGCTTCATCCTTCAGGTTCGCGCGTTCGCCGCAACTGTTTCTATCAACGCAACGCGCCGCCTCCACCAGTTTGAGCGAACGGTTTGAGGGGCATGACGTGTGAATGCGCCCTTACCTTTGCAGCATAATTCAAAGTGACAGAGCCGAAGCTTGTGGTTAAAGTTTCGGACAATCTAAGCCTTGAAGACTTAATTTCGGTGCCCTATTTATCATGCCCATACACAGAGATGCGCATGCGCCATGCTCAGACAAGAAGTTTTGAAGTTTCCGTCACTCAAAAATGAATGGATTGTAAAAGATTGGATCAACGCGACCTATTTTCTAAAAATCAATGCACAGGAGACAGGACTCACAAATCCTCAACTCAGTGAAGAAGTTCACTGAAAAACTAATTCGGCAGGATGGATATGGGACGATTTTGTTTGGGTTCCAGCCAGGCAAAGCAATTTCCAAACCATTGCACAATACTTCCATTTCATTACTCTCCCTCCTTTTTTATTCTGTGCCTTAACTTCAACATTAACTAATAACTAGCAATAAAGAGGAATTTGTAGAAGCTGCAACACAGCGATGCAAAACATGACTGCAGTAGTCTAGTGGTGACGTCGGAGGTGTAGTGAGTTTGGGTCTAACAAAGTGTACGTCTAAAGAGTACTAGCTAGGTATTATTTTACTTTCACTTACACATGATTTTCATGACTTTTCTTGTGTTCAGTATGTAAATTGGGTTAATTCAAGACATTTTACACGAATGACGTTTTCGTCGAAAATGCTTAGTTTTCGAGATATATGACATTGAAGTTCCCATTGTTTTTCTATGGGAGAAAATACCGAGCGATCCCAACAAAGCGAAATTAGGGTTAGGTTAGGTTTAAGTAAGGTTAGGTTTAAGTAAGGTTAGGTTTAAGTAAGGTTAGGTTTAAGTAAGGTAAGGTTTAAGTAAGGTTAGGTTTAAGTAAGGTTAGGTTTAAGTAAGGTTAGGTTTAAGTAAGGTTAGGTTAGGTTTAAGTAAGGTTAGGTTAGGTTTAAGTAAGGTTAGGTTAGGTTTAAGTAAGGTTAGGTTAGGTTTAAGTAAGGTTAGGTTAGGTTTAAGTAAGGTTAGGTTTAAGTAAGGTTAGGTTAGGTTTAAATAAGGTTAGGTTAGGTTTAAGTAAGGTTAGATTAGGTTTAAGTAAGGTTAGATTAGGTTTAAGTAAGGTTAGGTTAGGTAAGATTAGGTTAGATTAGGTTAGACAAGGTTAGGTTAGACAAGGTTAGGTTAGACAAGGTTAGGTTAGACAAGGTTAGGTTAGACAAGGTTAGGTTAGACAAGGTTAGGTTAGACAAGGTTAGGTTAGNTTAGATTAGGTTAGACAAGGTTAGGTTAGACAAGGTTAGGTTAGACAAGGTTAGGTTAGACAAGGTTAGGTTAGACAAGGTTAGGTTAGACAAGGTTAGGTTAGACAAGGTTAGGTTAGACGAGGTTAGGTTAGACGAGGTTAGGTTAGACAAGGTTAGGTTAGACGAGGTTAGCTTAAGTAAGGTTAGGTTAGGCAATGCTAGGTTTGGTTCCATTAAAGCCTGTGATGACATCGGCTATTTTCTCCCATTGGAAAACAATGGGAACTTCAAAGTCTAATATCTCAAAAACTAACCATTTGCGACGGAAACGTTATTCATGTAAATTGTCTTTAGTTGACCCAATTAACATACTGAAAGCAACAAACACCCCAAGAAACATGTGTAAGTGAAAGTAAAATTTTACCGAGTACTATATTTGCATTTTCCGATTCAGTCGTATGCAATTTGACAATGAATTAATTTTACCTTAACACATTTAAACTCCAGTCAATATTCCCATGCGGACACACGAGTGGTAGTCTGCATGTGCACTGAAATATCGCGGCAAATTTGACGTTTCGACCATATTTTTCCCCTCGAAGGAGACAGTGTCTCTCCTGTGCATAGAAAATCTAAATTGAACTTCTTCAATTTTAACGCACATTCCCCTCTAAATACTCCTTAGGAGGCTTACGTGGGCGGAGGGTTAGGTGGTTAGGTTCGCCCATCCAATGTTATGGGAAGCAGTGATCCAAGGAGATCCTGTGGGTTATTTTAGCCATTGCTAAGCCTTTGGGATGTCTGTCTTGCGTGCCCTCTTTGCTTCCTTCCACTTGGAAAACTCCTACTGATGAAGTTCTTCTTTGTTTTTCCTGACTTTCTGTTCCGATGAGCGTTGATCCTGCGTGGGAACATCCTCGTACATGGGTTCCGCGTTTCTGTCGACATACTAGGCCTATATGTATGTTTTTTCTTTCGCCTTCTCTTAGGTGGTATTTATAGTAGGAACGGAGGCTTGATCTATTCAGTATATAATTTTCGCCAGGAATCTATTCCAAAATGGCAGCGCATCACAAAGCGCCACATCCACTCCTAATATTTTTAACTGAACACGACTTCAATGGTCAATGTCCGGTTTAGCTACAACGGAGATTCTCATGATTTTGTTGACTTATTTAGGTAATAATTCTGAAGCATTTTAAGGCTTTTTCATGTATGACGTTTTCGTCACAAATGCTTCGTTTTCGAGATATATGACTTTGAAGTTCCCATTGTTTTCCTATCTGAGAAAATAACCACACTTGCACAGTTTAATGAAAAACCTCTTTTTATAGTTTTTTTTGGGTTAGGTAAGGTTGGGTAGCGTTGGGTAGAGTTGGGTAGGGATGGCTAGAGTTGGGTAGGGTAAGGTTGGGTTGGGTAAGGTTGGGTTGGGTAAGGTTGGGTTGGGTAAGGTTGGGTTGGGTAAGGTTGGGTTGGGTAAGGTTGGGTTGGGTAAGGTTGGGTTGGGTAAGGTTGGGTTACGTAAAGTTGGGTTACGTTGGGTAAGGCAAGGTTAGGTGAGCGTCCTATGGGGTTGCCGGTTATTTATTCCCATAGAAAAGCAATGAAAACTACAAAGTCGAATATCTCGAAAACTAAGCATTTGCGACGGAAACGCCATTCATGAAAAAAAATCGTAAATACCTCATATTACCTAAAGAAGTCAATAAAATCATGAAAATCTCCGTTGCAGCTAAACCGGACGACATTGACCAAATCGGTTATATAGAATCGAGTAGAGTATATTGTAATGTCATTTTGTGATGACCATATGATAAACATGACTAAAAAATGATGAGGTCATCTGTGTGTATCGAGCGCCGCTAATACCCTCGAAGGTGAAGCGCCGCAAATAGACAAGTGGGTGTTTAGGTAATATTTTTTCCTGCAAGGGCTTTGACACACCGTGGATCATTTTTAGCTACAATTACTTTTTTCAGGAAAAGTGACTAAAAATTTCGGTGGATAGTGAAGTAGTTTATCGCGATAAGTCAGTATTTCTGCGGCTACCGAAAAATACCTGCAACAGCTGCCCAAAAGAAATAAAAATGAAGAGTATTTACCATCATTGTCGCTGGGTAAGGAATATAAAAAAGGCATCCAGCTTTTCCAATGACTGAAGCCGTTGATAAATTTCTAAAATGGAATTTCAGAGTGTGTTGTGCAGTTATGATTGAAAGTTCTAAGCATAGATTTGGGTAGTTTTGCAGTGAAAGCCTAACTTTTATGATCTACAGTTGTAGTTTTAAGTAAAAAAAATTGAGTTTAGAATATCTCCGATAAAATTTATATGGGCATTATTACTTTTACGTGTTAAATTATGTTAAATTGCACTTATACTTTAATCAAGCATTCACATTATAAATTTAAATGTGCTTAATCCAAATCTGGGTGAAATTTTACCTCAGGTTCAAAATTTCGCCATTTTAAAGTGTTGTATGGGTAAAAGGACCCATTTAAATATATTTTACGTGAATACCATTTTGCTCGCAAATGCTTAGTTTTCGATATTTTGACATTAAAGTTCTTATTGTTTTAGTTTTACTATGGGAGAAAATACCCGACGAAGCTAATAAATTTAGGTTTAGGTTAGGTTAGTTTAGGTCTGTTTACGTTCCTGTGGAGTGGTCGGGTATTTTCTCCCTTGGGAAAACAATGGGAACTTCAAAGTCATATATTTACACATACATATTTGAAAAGAGCATAAAATGATGCATTAGAAACGTGTATTCTGGTTTCATAATTGTGCGGGCAGTGCAACCGAAAAGATGCGAAAGTTGTCACGTGGGCACCGGGCTTTTCGGATGTCTCTTCAAATTTGGAGGAAAATAAAACTCGGAAAACAGTAGTACACTTTTCTGTTGCTTTTACGGTACAGTAACGCATTCAGTGGGTGAGTGAACACGTTGAAACGACTAATGTGCAGACATGCCTTTGAAAAGCGTGTTCATACGTCATTCATCTCACTCGACGCTTTCCCTCAAACTGATGGACGCTGCGCGTTCAATTGGTGGAAGGAGGCGCGGCGAGCGCGAGAGTTTGACGGATGAAGTACATGTGTTTTCTTAATGCAGAGTTCACACGCCATTTGCATCAACGCGTCCAATCAGGTGAATGAACTCGATCTGTGCGTCAACTTTTTCTGTCGGTGTCCATACGCAGAAGAGACTCTCATTCAAATGAACGGTAATAAGCGTTCAGTTATAATATCGTTTCTTTATTACCTCCACCAAGGAGGTTATGTTTGTGTCTTGCTTGTTTGTCTGGCTCTTTTTCGTTCACTGAGAATATTCAGAATGTTAAGTACTGATCTATGCGAAATTTACAGGGATTTTTATGTATGTTAACAGTAACCGATGATTAACTTTTGGTGAAAATTAGTTAGCACCTGTTTGTGTGTCTGCCTATTTTTTGTTAGTACCATGACGTAAAGAGTTAGGGACGGATATTGACGAAATTTACATTAGTTGTTAGGTATATAACGAAGAGTAAATGATCAAACTTTGGTGATGATCTGTTTGTTGTTCGTTTGTCGCAGTGTTTGATTTTATGCTTGTTAGCACAATAATTCAAAAAGTTACGGATGGATCTTCATGAAATTTAGAAGAATTGTTGGCACTGCTAAAATACATGATTAAATTTTTGTGATGATCGGTTGGTCCGTTTGTGTGTTTAACTTATGTTTATCATAATGTTTATTAGCAGCATAACTTAAAAAGTTATGAACGGATCTTCAACAAAAGTACATAAAATTTTAGTACTGTCGAAAGGCACAAATTATTGGATTTTGGTGTTGATACAAAGAAAATCATGGTTTTGGAACCAATTCGAATTTTTCGTTACCGATGCCATGCTTGGCGGAAGTATGCGCTCTGAGAGCTCTCTCCAGTACTGTTGTTCGTTTGTTTCTGTCGTACTCTTCAAGTCTCATTCCTATCCCATAATCTTCTAGCCTTATTTTCAGTTGGACAGCGTATTATATGTAATAGCCTGATGAACCGATAGAAGTGAATTTATCATATAGCAATCACTACACAATGAGCTGATTTTTCAAAACAACCATGACATTTTTCGTGTTCCTACAACATTTTTGGGTGCTCTGGTGTTATACGCCTCTCAGAGGGCGTAGGATGGGCCATAGGGTTAAGTTAGTTAGGTTCGGCCAAACTATGTTATGGACTCATAGAGAGTAGCGACGATGCCAGGGGGGATAGTGTAGGTTGCGGTCAGCCATTAGCCCCGCCTTCGGGACGTTTCTATCGTGCCCATTTTGCTTTCTTCCACATTCATACTCCACTGGTGATCGTTTGCTCTGTTCTTTCCCTTGTTTTCTAACGTGCTGTTCCCAAGCATGTTGATCCTGGGTGGGAACATTCTCGTGCATAGGTTCCACGTGTTTATCGACATGCTATATGGCTCTTTTTTTTCTGTGATATCGCCTTTGTTGTAGAAACGGAAGCTTAAACTACTAAATACAGTATGTTAGGTTAGATTATTGAAATAGAATTTTTTTACTTATTTTTCAAGATAAGTGTCAAACATTTAAAATGTTAATAGTAAGTAATTGCACAGGTATGTTGTAACTATAAAAACAATTAAAGAATATAAAACCGAACAATTTCCCACGTTTTTGCAACATTTGCTAATCGCACGGGGTTCTGCTGTTACGCCAGATTATGCAACTTCACTTTCTAGTCAACATGGGCAAGAAAAGCTTTCTAACCAGTGAAGAAAATATCATAGTGACCTCGTTATTGGCTTCTTTTAAGATAACAATCGAAGTTTCCAAAGTATTACAGTGTGATCACCGAACAATTAAAGCTTATGCAATTGAAGGTAAGGTCAACCGGAAAACTCCGGATAGAACCTCTACGAGGAAGTTGGCTGCTCGGCATATGCGACATTTGAAGGTTTTTATGGCTAAAAAACAACTTTCTACAAACAATGTGATAGTTGGAGACGCTGGAGCCCCAATACTAAGCAGAAAGACAAGATGTGAGGTTCTACAGAAGCTAGTGAAAGTGAAAAAGGCAATTAAATGACCACTTCTAACAAAAACTCCTATTGAAAATTGGGTCAAATGGGCTGAAGAGAGCATGCAAACTGATTCTCCAATGTCATAGTTACCAACGAATGCAGAGCCACTCTTGATGGTCCAGATGGATGGTCATCTGGATCGGTTCTTCATGACCGACCTCAACAGACACGGCTTAAGCGTCAACAAGAAGGCGGAGGTGAGATGTTTTGGCTGGGATAGAAGGTGACACCCTAATTGGTCCATTTGAAGTGGCAGAAAAATTTAAACTGAATGCAGAAAGGTACTGCCAGTTTCTTGAAGCCAACTTTATTCCATGGCTTGATGAGCCCACTATCGCACGCAGATCCAAATTGGTATTTCAGCACGATAACGCTCCCTCACACCGAGCACGGTACACTGCTAACTGGTTTGCGGATGGAGGATTTAAATAAAAAAATATTATGACCTTAGCGGCGAATAGCCCCGATTTACCCCGATGTAAATCCTATTGAGAACCTCTGTGTAATGATCAAAAGGAAGGTCTATGAAGGTGGTCGGCAGTTTTCGAGCAAGGTAAGCTTGTGGAATGCAGTAAAAATAGCTACAAATTCTATTCCACCATCTGAAATATCAAACCGGACAAAGTCTGTTTTAAAAATCATGAAAAATGGAGGTTGCCATGTTTAACATCAACTATTTTCACCACTACTGAACACTTATTTCAGTGTTTATTGAATTGTTTTGGTTACAATTTCTTGGTTTTGGAAGTTTAATAAAAAATATTCCTTTTCACTTGTACTTATTTCCTCTTTATGTCGTTTTTATTAACTTATTGTATAATCAGTGGTAACGATAAAAAACTCTTAAATAAGTAAATTGTATGATAAACTTAGCCAATGGCTAAATATTTATTTTACAAGTTTTGTTTATATTTGCAACATAGCCATACATTTACTTAATACATATTGATATTTCAAAGTTAGACACTTATCTTGAAAAATAAAGTAAAAAGTTGCACTTGCATAATCAAAGGTAACATACTTTGTAATATATAACAAGAGCACTCTGAGAGTACATATACCTCCGCCAAACAAGAGAGCGGTAGCAAAAAATTCTATGATTTTCTTTGTATCAACACCAATATCTGATCACTTGTGTCTTTTTATAGTATTAACAGTGTCTGTACTTTTCTTGGAGATCCGTTTATAATTTTTTGAATTATGCTGCTAACAAAAATTTTAATAAACAAAAGTGAAACACACAAACGAACCAACCGGTCATCACAAAAATTTAATCAATTATGTCTTTCAGCATTACTAATAATTTCTGAAAATTTCATAAAGATCAATACACAATTTTTTAGTTATTGCGCTAACAAACATTTTACCAAACAAAAGTCAAACGCACTAACTGACTCACAGATCATATCCAAAATTTAATCAATTATGTCTTTTAACATTACTATCAGTTACTGAAAATTTAATAAAGATCCATTCATATTTTTTATTTATTGCGCTAACAAACATAAAACCAACCATATCAACAAACAAACGAACAGATCATCACAAAAATTTGATCATTTAGCTACTCTTTGTAAAAGACCCAACAACTCACGTGAATTTCATGAAAATCCGTCCATTACTTTCTAAGGTATGGTACTAACACATAATAGGCAAACAAACTGATGAACAGATCTTCACCAAAAGTTAACATACCTAACAACCCATTTAAGTTTCGTCAAAATCCGTCCATAACTTTTTGAGTTATCTTGATGACAGACAAAGAGAATAACAGACAAAAAACAGACAAACCCGACGAAAACATAACCTCCTTGACGGAGGTAACAATAACAATAATAATAATCTGGTTTCATACGACGTTACAGAGATTCTGATCATTAAACTGACAAGGAGAGACCATTTTTAGCAATTTGCTAATGATCTGTGAATGCTAAAGAGGATAAATTTAGTATTTGTATATTTTGTTTCCTGAACTTGACTGATGCAGCGCGTTGAGGACAAGGACGTGCTCCATCCTTCAAACTCACGCGTTCACCGCACCTGATGCCACCAATCAATGCGCGGCATTTCTCAATTTGAGTGAAAGTAGTGATATGACTGACGTGTGAACTCGGCTTAATAGATTGCATGAGTCAAGTTCGGAAAACGAAACATAGAGATACTGAGTTTATCCTTTGTAGCGTTGACAGATCGTGAACAAATCGATAAATGCTTTTTTGTGGTCACTTTAATCATCAAAATTGTTCTGTCCCGTATACATATATACCCAATGATTGCTGTGTGATGATTTTTCTCCTTCTTTTTATCAGGCGATGTATATTCTAGAAATTAGCTATTCCACTCGAAATAACTCAAATCAGGATATAAGATTATGGGATAGGACTGACTTCCAATGTTCTAACGAACGCAGAATATGAACGAAAATATAAAAAAAAACTGTACATAACTGAACTCTCTTCGTCTTTCATTTGAATGAGTGACACTTCTACGTGTACACAACGGCAGAAAAACTTAACGCATCAATAGTTTTCGTTCTCTTGATCGAACTCGTTGAGATGAATGACCTGCGAACTAGCCTATATAACTTCTCTAAACTTTTGATAATTGGACTTTGGTTAATTTACCAAAAGTAAAGTTAGGTAAGATAAGATTAAGTTAGAATATTTTATGGTTCAACATAACTTACTACGAAGACTTCCTGTACACCTGAGTTTTCGTGTATGTGTGTACACATATATATATATATATGATGCAAAAAGAGGTATTATCACGACATTTTCAAAAATCCACGGGAATTTCTCCCAGTATTTAACTATATCGAAAAGATTCTACGGAACAGTTCCTCCGTCTTTTCGATAGTAAACGCGCGCTTAGATGCTGACACCCACCAACACCACCCTAGTACAGAAGCCCTTCCCAATGAGCTCTTACCTCGAGAACCTTGTGGTTAGGTAGGCAAGGACTGGTTAATCTAGTACACTGTATTTTAGGGATTTCTAAAGGTCTTAAACGTATTTACGGACATTAGAAGAACCAGACCTGCCCCCTAACCTGCAAGGTTGGCGTTGAAAAAGCTTATTGTTGGTTAGTTATTCGCTACTCAGCGTCAATCTTTGATTGGCCTTACTTAGCGTCAATCTTTAATGACGACGCTTAGTAAGGCCAATCAAAGATTGACGCTAAGTAACGAACGCCGACTACAGGGGGCAGTTCAATAACCTACCAAAAATTTTATCAGCCTGGCGGCATTTTGGTAGGCTATTGGGAAAACTTGTCCTAAACCCCAATCTATAAATATATTTATATATATGGTCCTCACAAACCGAGGGCTGTGACGAGTGTCTTTTTCTGCAAGGAATGTTGCAGCTACCTGCAGTTCCTGTTGAGAAGGTTGGTCTGTAATGTTAGGTGGGTTCTCTTTACTTCCATTTCTGCTCCCCCGAAGTGGGCCGCCGAATGGTGACTCATCCCATGGGGCTCCTACCTGCTCCTGCGTTGGGGCCACGGAAGAGACCCTCTGCACGAATGTGTCTACCTTCTCTTCTCGTCTTTCGTCTCATTGAGATGCTTCGTGCCTGATTTCCCAGCCAGTAGTAACTCACTGGACCAACTGAGAATTTCTGGCAGGAGTACCGAGATAAAAATTTTTTATACTGATGCGACATAATGAACTGAGTGAGTCTCAAGCTTGGTCCACGCCGTATGACGTGCGTGTGGTGGTAAAACCAGGAAAATAATAAAACATAAATTTTCGTTAGGCGCAAAAATCCATACGTATACAGAAGTCTGCATATTATACTTTAAATGTTCAGGATCTATATTGGTAAAAAACATGTAAATAGAGCGTAACCTTAAGCAACACTTACTACAACGTAGCAGGATAGACAGTTCAGCGGCTGTACAACTTGATTACCTGGGCTCTTCGCTGAAATGTTTATCGAAAGGAATAAAATGAGTATGCCGAAGTTCGTAGCAACATAATCGGAAGCATAATGGTATGTCTGCATGTGTTTAGAGCGAGTGTGTTACGTCACACTCAGTCGTATTAATCAGAATGAGGCTAGCATTCTATTTGTTTGATTTCCCTTTGCCGATGAGCTGCCATTGTTAATCCTCCTGCTGTGGACTTAGTTTAGGCGGTGGTAACTGGAAGACGCTGCACTTTCTTCCCAGAGCATATTTATTATTGCAATTAACTTTCCCAGCAGAGGAAAATCTTCATATTGTAAATTCGTAGGAGAAACTGCTTTCCACACATTCCGTGATTCGACAGATCGGACTCAGTGGGGGTAATCTTCATAAAGATTACAAATCCTTCAGTTTGGCCGCGCGAAGAGACACTTAGTCGTCCATTTGCACTAAGCTTTACATCCAGAAACACGGAATGTAGGACCATGGTAACGCATCCGTTCCCTAGCGACGCCTATATAAGGAGAAGCGTGCGTGCTTCTAAGGTCAGTGTCACGGGCGCTGCGGTAGGTAGTGTAAGGTAACCCTGTGTCACTTGAGTATTAGTACCAGTACCGGTAGTGGGAGTTGGTCAGTTGAGTGGAAAAATTCAAGAGCGACTGGCAGGCGAATAGAGCCATCGTAAGCCAAACTAAACTCGTGCCAACAAGGTAAGTGATTTCATGACATATAACTATTTCATCTGTACTATTTGGGTTTATTGCATAAGGTCTTTTTATATTATTTTATGCAAATTTTGTAAAACCTACTAAGCAACAAATTTTTATTGTGGAAAATAATGTAAATGGTTGAAGGCTTAACATGAAAAAGTTGGTAATGTTTTTTTAATGGTATAAAAGGGATTGAAAGAGGGTTTTAAAACTGCATTAAAAATATAGTGAACCCCTTACCTTTTTTATTTTATGTGAATTATGGTTAAAATAACACAATTCCAATGTTGGCTCTACAGTCAAATTGTATCTACATCCATCACATTTTCTGGCATGTCTGCTTCAATTTCCCGAGGAAATTGGAGATTATTTCTTTAATGCAATAGCGTCGGAAAGAGGAACATATAGCACACATATATAACTAATTCTATAACTGATGGTTCTACTAATGTCTTACAAACTAGCTATAAGCCATTAATGAACTATACTGTACAGTTGATGGTTTCAATAATTTGTCAGTAAAAAGTAAACCATTGCATCATTACCACTTTTACTTAATAGTTTTATATGGAAGCATACGATGAACGTTAGGTTGGAAACCAAGTTCTTTGCCGGTTATAACATTCCAAAATGTTAAAAAAAAACGGCAAAAACCAATAGTTTCCCTTCTAATAATTACGTAACGGCTACTAACTTTTTAACTCTATGGCAGTGAATTAGAGCATTCGCTCAACGTTAAAAAAAATAGTAAAAATGAACATCTAGTAAACACGATTTTCCCATTCCCAGCTCATGGCGGGCAGAGGATGAACCTGAGGGTTTGAGGCGCATTCGGTAGAGCGCAACTTTCCGGAAATCCTAAACCAAATTCAAGTTGAGTGCCTTAAAAACGTTCGCTATTCGCTTCAGCTTATTAAAGTCAATTTGCTCTCCAAAGCGACTGCGTTTTTGGTCAAAGTTTGCCTAATCGTGAATGAGTTTTAGCTGAAAGTCTGATTCAGGCGAAGCGAACATTTTTATCGGCACGTAATATCAATACGGATTGAGATTTTCGTTTAGGTGCGTCCAAAGTTATCAAGTAGGATTGCTATCCTATGTCCAGGGGACTAATTTGTTTATACTAATCGTTGCTACCTGTAATATACTATGGATGGAATATTTAAATTTAATTTTTTAGGTTATAGTTAATAGCTTACTTTGCAACTTAAAAACCATCGCCGTGCTAGTGATTAATAAAGTCCGTGGGAAGCATACACTGGGATGATTTATGAAACGTGTTTTTGCAATATTTTAGTATATAAATACAAAAGAATATATTGATTGTAGTTCTGCACAATAACCAAAATCATTCTCAGATTCATTTCGTCTCAATTATTACTTAAAACACCAAAATAGGTCAGTTTCTAAAACGAGGTTACTGACTTAACCATCAGTTATATCAAAATATATTTCTCGGGTATAGAGTACCTAGTAATTACAAATTTATGTATTCAGTATCAACTATGTGCATCAAAGTACTTCAGTTTTTGCTACAAAAATGCCACAATGATTTATTTACAGTAACTCAAAGAAACCTGAGCAAACATTAGAATCACTTTCTATATACATATAACGGGTGTTCCTAAGTTCTTTCCACAAAATGAAACTATAGGTTCCTTACAATAAAATAACATTTTACTCCATCAATGCATATCCAAAAATGTCTACTTTTAACGGTAAGTTGACCTACAGCTCAGTAGTGCGATTCACTTAATCGACGGACTACTGCACTTTACAGCGAAGATAAAGATACACACCGGTCATTTGTTGACATTGATCACTCTAATCTGCACCGTACCTGATTTCAGACGACCATGAACCAACTAACTAACTGTGAATTAGAAGATATGCACCTGTTTGACAGCATGAGTAACTGTAGTTCCAGAAGAGCTGCCACTGTGCAGTTTCGTGGACGCTGGATATAAGCCAGTGGGCACCAGTGTGCACTCGTGGTTGTCTGTGTACGCAGATACGCTATTCATACACCCACAAGGGGTGGTAAAGGTAAATAATAGAGGTGTAGAGTTCCTAGAGGGGCAGCAATCCTGTATTGCTATCTCACGTTACGGCACGGTCAATACCTATACAGTAGGTTCGATACGGGTTCAGCACTGACGGTAGAAGTGTTCGGATATTAATTACTCTGGATTGGGTTTTTATGTATATTATAATTCAAGGCAGAAACAGTAGAACGGTTCATAATATTAAATGGTTCAGTAAGCAGAGCTGTAAAGCCCAAGTCACGAGCCTAGAGAATACTAAGAATAGAGTCAGGCTTGGATGCGTAAGCTTATGTACTGCGTAAAGGAACTCCCAACATTATCGTGTTGGGGAGGAAAATGCTGGAGATGACATTACCTAGCGCATATTTATAGGTGGTAGAAGGGCGTGGTATGACCAAGCGACACACCAGCTCTCCGGGAACTACAGTTACTCATGCCGTCAAACGGGTGCATATCTGCCAATTCAGTATTAGATATTTGGTTCATGGTCGTCTGAAATCAGGTACGGTGCAGATTAGAGTGATCAATGTCAACAAATGACCGGTGTGCAACTTTCTCTTTGCTGTAAAGTGCAGTAGTCCGCCGATTAGAGGAATTGCACTACTGAATTTTAAGTCAACGTGCCTTTAAAAGTAGACATTTTCGGCTATGCATTGATGGAGTAAAATATGGTTATTTTATTGTAAGGAACTTATAGTTTCATTTCTGTAAAGAATTTAGGAACACCGGGTATATCTTTTATCAAGTTAATTGACACAGTGACGGACTCGACGCATGTATCTAGTAAATGAAATTCTGGTATGAATTTCCGTAGACTTTCATAGCAGAATCGACGTGTAATAAATGGAGATACTAACTTAAATATGGAGCTGAATTACCACAGACTTTCCTGCCATGACAATGTATCTCATCAACAAATTTTCCTCTTCGCATACGGTGTTTAGTGTTTACTACACTATTTCGTACGAATGTTACATACTGTTACGTATTCTTCCACTATGAACGGGTTCCTGTTATTTTACTTTCGATTAGTTCTCTTTATCCTACAGTAGCAAAATCGCGTATATTAGAGCATTTTTAAACAACTTATACCTGCTTTTTAAAGTAACTAAACCTCAATTTTTCTTGTGTCTCTGCCGGTATAACACTCATAACACTCGCTCTGAATTTTTATTCGATTGTCAGCACACATGACTACTGTAAGTAGGCTAGGCCATTGTAAAGTGTAACCCTATTAAAAATTATGTCCAACTAAATCAATTTCATTTTAGCTAGTGTACCGCAATTTCCAGCCTTACTCAGGAATTATAGCTGGTTTTATCCATCGAAAATCACAAACGTTTTTCGATACTGACCGTGGTGACGCCAAAGGAGGGGATTTCGAGGAACTTAAGCCCCAATCATGAGCCAGGCCCCCCTCAGCCCTCTCCCCAATATAGCTACCATGTCACCAACATACATGTATCCCATAGCAACGCTAGCCCAACCATATTTTACTTCCGCTGCCTCAACGAAAATTTTCCTAGCGCTGCCACTAACTAATCAGCAGTGCAAGTTTTTCTCTAAGCGAATCTAAATTTCCATGATGGAAGTCTAATTACTAATAATACTGGGACACTTTTGAACACGCTAACTGAAACCGCTCTTGAATAATCTCAAACATGATTTGGGTTCGAAGTGACGACTCGAAGACTGCTGACATTGGACGCGTTAAGCTTCCCGCACTGTCACTGTATCAAAAACGACGTGGCAGATCAGAAATTAAGTGTCTGAAAGAAATCGAAAACAATCAGTTGAACCTGACAATGCACACTGCCTCAGATCAGAACCTAAGGGAAGCTTTAAATAGAGCCGAAATGCCTCAGAATTCACGAGAAGATATGTTTCTTAAGGTTCTGAACGACGCAGAACGGCTGGTGTGTGGTGTTGGATGGGGTTGCCGAGGAGTTGGGAGGTCAGTGTGTGTTCATAATTTTTTTGCGGAGAGTCTGGTGGGTTGTCCTCGACGTGCCTCATGCCAAAAAAACTAGGATTTGCTGACCATCAAAAATGACGGCGATAAAATTCGCCCTCAACGTCGGTAATGGTCTTACGCCACGAGGTGTTCTAGTTTTCTGTGGTTTTGATATAACACAAAGCACGACTTTCTTCTGCCAACGCTAACTAAACACTGGCCATGTCGCTTCCTGTCTTTTATGTTCTCTGCTAGCGTGCGGGCTGACCGTCGCTTCTGTTTCGTTCCGAAGCTTCTCCGGCAGTTCCATTCTTAACCAGTGTGCTACAAGCTTAGTTTGGTTGGCAGTTTCAAAACATAGCAACTTCCTTGATTAGAACTACAGTCAGGAACTTGGGTTTCTCTGCTTTGATTCACATTACAAGAGGTAAAAGTAACTGAGCTACGTTTATTGGCCTGAAAACGTCGTAACTTTGCGGGATGAAATTCAGTTTCTGAAGGTCACATTGGTAGTCAATGAAGAAGTTACCCTTAAAACCTCAATTTAGCAGGTCGAAACAAGCGTACCTGCCTCGATCATGCTCCATGCAAGTTAGTCCTTGCAGTCTTAAAATCGCCGACCAAATGAACACGTCAATAGCCGCTGTAACCCCGGAGTGTGATATTTTAGATCATTAACCCCAACCTAACTTAATTTAATTCAGATTGTTAGCTTAGCGCCCTCAGGGGGATATTCTGGCGGGCCCTATCCCTGCCACAATATATTTGGGCCTCACCAACCCAAGGTTCCCAAGTGCCTGCTCCGCAGGGGATGTTGCACCTGGCCGCAGTTCCTGCTCAAGAGGTTAATTTTGTGAAGCTAGATAGGTTATCTAGTTTTTCCTTTCAGTTCCATGAGGTGTTCTGCCGATCGAGGTGGCTAACCTAGACTGCGGGACTTCTTTGCTCTCTCTCTCGAGTGGAGGGTCTCATGAGGGGCCGTCCACTCGAGTGTCTTTCTTCTGTTCTTTGCGCCTTTTTTTCGTGCCAGTAGTAGCGCACTCGGCCAACTGTGACTTTAGTGCAGGAATGCCGAGATGAAACATTCAAATGCTGATGCGATATTATGAGCTGAGTGTCACTGCTTGGATCACGTCGTATGACGTGGTTGCGGTGGAAAAACCAGAAATTTAATGATAATAATAGTAATAGTTAGCTAAGCTACGGCCGCCATGCATCGGTTGGGACAACGAAGGCTAGCTCTGCTCAACCCATCAG